>JADKXX010006479.1:0-42814 GCA_017310255.1 Butorides virescens
TCAGATGTCCGCCTTCAGACGTCCACCTTCAGACGTCCACCTTCAGATGTCCACTTTCAGGCATCCACCTTCAGACATCCACCTTCAGATGTCCACCTTCAGATGTCCACCTTCAGACATCCACCTTCAGATGTCCGCCTTCAGACGTCCGCCTTCAGACTACCTTCAGACGTCCACCTTCAGACGTCCACCTTCAGATGTCCACTTTCAGGCATCCACCTTCAGACATCCACCTTCAGATGTCCACCTTCAGATGTCCACCTTCAGACATCCACCTTCAGACGTCCACCTTCAGATGTCCACCTTCAGATGTCCACTTTCAGGCATCCACCTTCAGATGTCCACCTTCAGACATCCACCTTCAGACGTCCACCTTCAGATGTCCACCTTCAGACGTCCACCTTCAGACGTCCACCTTCAGATGTCCGCCTTCAGACGTCCACCTTCAGACGTCCACCTTCAGATGTCCGCCTTCAGACTTCCACCTTCAGATGTCCACCTTCAGATGTCCACCTTCAGATGTCCACTTTCAGGCATCCACCTTCAGATGTCCACCTTCAGACATCCACCTTCAGACGTCCACCTTCAGATGTCCACCTTCAGACGTCCACCTTCAGATGTCCGCCTTCAGACATCCACCTTCAGACGTCCACCTTCAGATGTCCACTTTCAGGCATCCACCTTCAGATGTCCACCTTCAGGTGTCCACTTTTGAGCCAGCAGGACCCCCTGATCCTTTCCCCCCCCGCCTGGCACGCTACTGCTCATTCCCCACGTGAATGGCAGGGTTAGGTTAACGGTTGGACCTGATGATCTTAACGGTCTTTTCCAACCTGAACGATTCTATGATTCTATGCATGCGCGGTAGGGCTGAGAGCTGTGCAAAATCCACCCGACGCGGGGAGAGTCTGGATGCTCGGCTGTTGAGGAAACCCTGGCACGTTCCTCCCAGCGCCTCTGTGCTTCCAGCCATCTGCCACCCCGCCCGGGGGGGCTCTGCGTTTGCTGGGAAAGGAAGGCTTGAAAGCACAGGACGGAGGAAGCGTCCTGTCCCCAGGCTCAGCCCCAGACGCCGCGCCCGGCTGTCCCCGCTCTGCAGGGCAGCGGGAAGGCGGGTGTGAAACAGGAGGAAAAATATTCTGAGCAACCTGTTATAAAGAGATGTAGTTAAGTGTTTCACGGCCAATGCAGACCGCGTTCATGCCCTCCTTCCAGTCCAGCCCCACCAAAACCCAATGTAACAGACGATAGGATGAGGGGGAATGGTTTGAAGTTGCACCAGGGCAGGTTTAGGTTGGACATTAGGAAAAACTTCTTTACCAAAAGGGTTGTCAGGCTCTGGGAGGGGCTGCCCAGGGAGGTGGTAGAGTCCCCATCCCTGGAGGTATTTAAAAGAAGGATAGATGAGGTGCTTAGGGACAGGGTTTAGTGGTGGGATGGCAGGCTTAGGTTAAAGGTTGGACTTGATGATCTTAAAGGTCTTTTCCAACCAAAGTGATTCTATGATTCTAAGCAAGCCTAGGAATTGGGGAAACTGAAATCGAAGCCCCTCTGCTGGCTGCCAGCCTGGAGAAACCCCAGGTGCAGCTGATGAACCGTTCGTGCTCTGAACCAGAGGGATGCATCCCATGCAGCACGGGGCAGCAGTTCCGGGCCGCTGGTGCACCGTGACCTGCCTTTGTGGAAACCATCTGGTCCAGCTAATAATACAATAAATAAACTGGTGGGCACGGAGCGCCCCGACCTCTGCTACTGCTTGAGCGGCTTTACCAGCCGAAACAGGAGGAGGGAAAAGCGCATTGCTAAGCCGGGCTCTGCTAGAGGAACAGAAAATGCATTGTTTGTAAATCAGACTTTGGAACAGCTTAACACTTAAATACACCTTCAATTCATTAAACCTTTCCAAGAGCAGCGCAGCTCCAGAGTGGCTACAGCAACATCCATTCTCCTGACGGCAGATTTTGCTGCAAAATAAACGCGTTTTGAGGACAGGGCTTGAGAGTGCTTATCAAGAAGTTGTGTTGGGTTCAAAGTCATCTCAAAATCCTGGTGGGGAGCAGCCAAACCAAAAATGGTTATAACGTGGCACCCAGAGAAAATGACCTTTAGAGAAATCTTTGGACACAGCGCGTGTCTGGTTGTCTGGTAACACCCCAACAGGTCCGACGGAGGTGCTTTTTAATAAGCTCTATTAGCATGCTTTCCAGTAATGTGAACCTTGTAGGTTTTCTTTCTTTTTATTACCTCATTAAAATATGTTTCCAGGATGCTCAGACAACATTTTCCCAGCCATTTTTATGCATAATTACATTTTCTTCCCTATGCTAATTTTCTTCCAGTGAACGTGCCCTCTGGACCAAGCAGTGCCTCAGTCACGGTAAAGCAGCAGCTCTTCCCACGTCAGTGCGATGAAGAACAGAATTTGAGCCGTCACGGGACAGTATTTCTTTCACCCTCCATCTCTGAAGCTTAGAACATTCCGCAGCCGTTACTGAATTTCACCAGGTGAACGCTGTCCTCCAGTAAAGGAGGAAATGGGGCCGACATCCCTGCATGGGAATGAAATAGAGGACTGGGAATATTTCTTCTGGCGCAAGAGGAATGACAGGTAGAGCGAGCTACCACAGCTGGACCCCCTGACCCCACCTGTGTCTGATGGCTCGGACTTGCCAAAACCAGGCAAAAATCATTAACTGCTCAAAACCATCCGAACCGGCGAGTGGTGTAAAGCCGTGCTGAAAGCGGTGGGATGCTGGCACTTCTGGGAGCAGGACTCTCCTGGCAGGCTGCTCAGCCGCGATTTCTAACCAGAATAATGAACTCAGCGATGGTTTCCTTATCACTGTGCGTACGCTCATTCACAGGAGCCACAGCAAAGACATTACTTAGAATCACAGAATCGTTTAGATTGGAAAAGACCTTTAAGATCAAGTCCAACCGTTCCCCTAACCCTGCCATCCCACCCCCAAACCCTGTCCCTCAGCACCTCATCTGCCCGGCTTTTAAATACCTCCAGGGATGGGGACTCCACCACCTCCCTGGGCAGCCCCTTCCAGTGCCTGACAGCCCTTGTGGGGAAGGAATTTTTCCTAATATCCAACCTAAACCTGCCCTGGCACAACCTGAGGCCATTCCCCCTCGTCCCATCGCCCATTACCAGGGAGAAGAGGCCGACCCGCACCTCACTCCCCCCTCCTCTCAGGCAGTTGTAGCAGGCGATGAGGGCTCCCCTCAGCCTCCTCTTCTCCAGGCTGAACACACGCTTCACATGCTTTACAGGGAACGTTGTCCTGACGGTGGCTTGGCGCGTAGCCTCTCCCGTTGTGAAGTGCGGCTCGTCCTTGACCTCCAGAAATTCCTTCCAGCCAACAGTTCCGTGACTCGGTAGTGATCCTTTGTCTTTTCCTGTGGCAGGGCCTTGGCCCGACAGCTGCCGGGTTTGGAAGTTATTTCCCTGTCCTGGACCAAAGGAAATAAAGCTGGCAAAATCCTCCAGATCGCTGCACTGCAGTATGTCCCCTGCCGGGGCCCCCAGGAGGGACGCAGCGCGGGAGCGAACCACCCAGCACCCCTGCTCGTGGGGGGGCGGCCAGTGGCAGCCCTGGCCCCGTCCCCTCCACCCGGCTGGGTACCAGGGCTGAAGCAGGTCCAGGAGGGCGACAGACACAGACTGCAAAGCCAAAAAATGAGACCTGGAGAGGAACCGCACGTGCCTGAAGTACGATTCCTTGACAGTTTCCACACAGAATCCCAGAATGGCAAGGGTTGGAAGGGACCTCGGGAGATCACCCAGTCCAACCCCCCTGCTAAAGCAGGCTCTCCTAGAGCATGCTACACAGGACTTCATCCAGGTGGGCTTTGAATATCTCCAGAGAAGGAGACTCCACAACCTCCCTGGGCATCCTCCTGATGTGACACAGCTCGACTTCTCCCTCTTCCAGGCACAGCCAAAACCCTCCTCTGAGGAAGCAATTTAGGCAAAACAAGAAAACAAAACCAAATTAACCCCTATTACTTCTCACTAACACTTCATTTTGAGATGTCGTATTTATTCTCCGATGCCCAAGAAGGAGATTCAGCCTGCTGGGTTTTAATTCTTTATTTTAAAATGTTTTCACAAGTAGCAAAAGTTTGGGGGTTTTGAGCGGAAAACCCCCACAGAATTACTATTTTAAAAATGGCTATAAAACACATAGGCTTTTCCAAAGATTTGTATCAGGATAGAAAGTAATATAAATATATATGTATATATATAAAAATAAATGATTTGGTACTAACAGATTCAACTAGGACAATTTCGGTGAGGGAAAGAAACAAACTGGAAAAAAAGGTAACATCACAATTTTGTAAATCCCTCTTTTAACCAGCGTTCAACGTTTTGACCTTCCCCTGAGCGTGAAGGAGGGGGGGGAGAACCACAACTGCCACTGAAACGTGTGTGCAGTAACTAGATTTTACATCACTCATAGATGTCACGCTTCATCGAGCCACCGTGACAAGAGAGATAGGAAACCGTCAGAAGTGCAGGAACTCTGTTTTTCACATAGAAGAGGATAGATATTTAAAGCACTTATTTGATGTTTTAGGGCTGTTACCTTACTTTACCCCAAAACAATCATTTTACCCTACGAGACAATTTTAAGTGCCTGTAAGAAAGTAACAGTCTGACAACAGTGCCACTTGCCCGGCATCCGAGCCAGGCGGACAGAAGGGCCACGGCACAGGGAGCTGGGCACTAACGAGGTCTCGCCGAAGCACTGACATCTTTCACCATTATTTAGAATATTGCATTTATCTACTGGAAGCCAGAAGATGTAGAAATTCAGCTCTCGTCCTTCCCGTGCAAGAACCTTCCCCGTCCAGCGATCCCCAGATCACCTCCCACAAAGCTGAGCGTTGTTATTTGCGCCGCGCTTCTTTTCTCCCCGTTTGCAACATCCCGAGTCCCCAACCACCCGTCAGGACTCGCACGGGGGACACACCGCACGAGTGTTCAATCTTGCCAAAATCCTCACTATTTTTGGCATAGCCTCCTTAGAAGAGGATGCAAGAAGAAAACCCACTCCCCTTTTCCCCACCCCGGCCGTGACAGCGGCCAGCGAGCAGCCAAGTCCATCCCTGCCCGGCTCCTCCGTCCCAGGATCCCTGGCAGGGTGCCGGCACGGGCCATTGCCTCCCTCTAGCGCCTGCAGCCGCCTGCGCCCGTCCTCCCGCCCCAACCAGTTACCAGAGTCCTTTCACATCCCGAAACAAGAGGAGTCTGGTTTGGTCCTGCGAGTAATGACCCATCATTAATGTTTATAGACACTCCAGAGTACGAGAATTCGCCCAGCCCCAGGAGCGCATGGGGATCAAGCAGCCTCCAGAAACTCTTCTATAATTAACATTTAACAATTTATGCAGAAACCCCGAGGCAAGCAGCTGTCTCTGCTGCTGCAGGAGAGGCCCGAGGGCAATAGGACATGAAGACGAAATATTTAGAAACCCATCATCAGCTTAACTTTTCCCCTCCCGCGCCCACGGACTTCTCTTACTTGTTCTAGCAAGAAAGGGAGGGGCAAACGTCACCTTGGCACAACAGCAGCAGTTGTGTTTGTAGGAGGGACTGAAGAACACCCACCTCGGGGGCCCACCCAAAAATGGCCCCCGACGCTAACGTGGGGTGCGTGAACAAGCTTCACCGTGTTCGGGTCAAGGGCTGGCTGCTCTCAGATGGGAGGAACCCGCGGTGGTGGGTGAAGAAGAGGCAGGAGCAGACAATTCCGTCTGCAACCTCAGCCCTGGTAATGCTTTAAAACAAATCCTAAAAAAAAAAATAAAAATTTAAAAAAATCACATCCGGACGCAGCCTTAAAAATGCAAACTAGCGAAACGTTAAGGCGTAAAATCAACAAGTCAGTGGCGGAAGGAATGAACGAAGTGGCCGAGTTCAAGCAACTGCAGACCCATAAGCGAGATTCTTCTCTTCCCAACTGAGAAAGTAAATATTTACTGTAAATCCGTTTGACACACCGACGGGTCGCTTTAAAACGCTACTTTGGGCCGAACCCTCGCCCCTCGCCCCCGAGCAGCGACGAGATCCAGCAGCCGCTCTGCAGGACGCAAGGCTCAGTCCAACAGACAGCAGTATCAGCGCTGCTCCGAGCCTCAGTCACAGAAACACGTTCGTGATCATGGGGGTTATTAAAATACGCTGCTTCCCATTAATGTCACATTAGCCTGTAAAGAGCCCAATCGATAATTTAATACTCTCTGTATTCAGTATTTATCCCTGCACCTTTGAGGCATGCCAAAAGCTGATGTCTTTTGGAAGGCCCTTCAAGGTGAAACAATTTAAAGTCTGGACCCAACAGTGCACAGCTCTGGTCCTGGCCAAGTCGATGAGCAACAGCATCCTGCACTTCCTGCAGCAAGGACTTTCACTGAAAAAAAATACATTTTAAGACTGAATTTCTACTAAAGAAAGTCTCTGTTGTAAACATTTAAAAAAATCTGGGAATTTAAAATGCTGGTATACGGTCAGTTAATCAAACGTGACCTAAATGGCGATGGATGTGACCAACACGGTACAAGAGTCTGTCTTTCCTTACACTTCTTGCTTTCAACGAGCAAAAAGTAACGACTTAGGGCAAATCTGAGGCACTGCCTCAGAAAGTACGAGCGACAAGGGGTTTACCCTGTCAGTGAACATAGGAGAGGAACACTGTGATATAACTTAATGAGGAAAACATCCCCAGAAAATAAACCAAGCTCACTAATTCCGCACTAGTTATAATTACAAGGATAATTGCTCTAATTTTGCAGACATTGCTAAGAATAATGGCAGAACCGTTCATTTCTTTGCAAGCAATTAAAATACGCTTCTGCTTTTCTCAAAAGAAGGACCGAAGGGGACTGCCTGCCCTCAGAACAAGCATGGGCTGGGGAGAGCCCACACGCGTTCCCCCGCGCTGCCCAGCAGCAGGGCTGCGGCGCGGGGCAGGGGGACATCGTCTCCCGCTGACAAGGCTGCCAAAATCCATCGCTCTCATGGCGCTGGCCGTTCACAAAGCAGGGAAAGGAGCCTGAAACCTCAGCTCCTGCGGGTCACCAGGCAGCCGTGGGATTTCACTGGAATTTAAAAAAAAACCCCACCAACCCTAGACGTTAGGATAGCCATTAAACAGCTTTTAAAATAATAGGGAACATTTGCTTAAGAAAGCCTGCAGCTTGAGGCTCTGAGTTCTTACTGAATGCTTACAACAGAGCCTTCTTGTACGAGAGGCTCAGTCTTTAATGTATACTTTCTCTATTTGCAGTGAAAGGGCGTACTACCCGAAGTGCTGGGTGCTGCTGCTCACTGATTCGAGCAGGAACGTCCCCACAGTTGCTTTATTTGCCCTTCCGAGTTATAAAAAAAGTGCTAGAGAAAATTCTTTGCTCCCGGTTGCAGGCTCCGAACACCGACTGGAAGGATGCAGGTTCTGAAGTGGTAAAAGACCCTGCATGAACGACACCCGCAGCCCGAAGGCACAGATTGCAGAAGAGTGCCTGGCTCTCGTGACTTTGCATCACGGCAGCATGAGGGATTTTGCCAGTCTCGTCCAGAACCACTTTTTGGTGCAAGGATTGGTGTAATCGCAAATTGTAATGAACCGTAAGATACTTGGGAACTCGTTCTTCATGGTTTTGCACTTGACTGGAATCAGCCGTTTGAGACGAGCACCTGAAAAGACAGGTCACAGGCAGAGGGTTAGAGCGCCCCCGGCAGACCCTCTACCCATTTCCTCCCCACAGCAGCACACACATCGCAAGATCCAGGTTTGCTCCCAATTTTGTCTCACCACGTTATAATGCAACTCGCTTTCACCCTGGAGAGCAAGTTTCGGAATCCCAAGCCCTCTGCTAAGAAGATTTGGCTCAAATACACAGCAGGGCCCCATCCAGCACGCGCAGGGCAGCGGGCGCTGATGGGAGTGATAAAGGCCTAACGAACCACGGGCGTAAAAGAACAGAGCACGGTTTCTTGTGGAATGAAGTCAGGAGTTTACGGTCCCGACTGCTTCCAGCTGTGTATGAAGAGCAAACCGAGAGACTAAGCTGCTTCTAGATGTTCAGCTTTGCTGGGCTATCTCCAGTTCTTTTTCCTCCTACCCTGATTCTCTCTGGCTGCAGACAGCACCCACCGATTACAAGGGGCTGCGAGGAATCACGCTGCTAACAGGAACTGCTTTTTTTGAGGCATGCGCGGTGTCAGAGAACCCTCCCTGTGATTGCCACCGCTCTTCTAAAGAGGAACCTCTCCCTTTACAATTCTCCACAGGAACACCCAGTACCAGCTGAACTATGCTGCCCAGCGCAAGTGATGACACTGAGACCTGGATTAGGCAAGAAACCGAGATTTTGTAACTGCAGCAGATGCTTCATCTGTGAAGCTCCCAGAACTTGCCACCAAACTGCAAGCAAGTAACTCCGTGATTTCTGTAAGCCTGTACTTACACACATGTTTTTTACCGGTGGAGCTCAGGTCATTACAGGGGGGCATTACTTTTCCTCTTGTTCTAACGAAAGATATGAGGCCAACAAAAAGCCACTGAAGAACTAAAAGGGCTTTGCTACAAATCGTGAGGATTGGGGGGGGTGATACAACGTGCTAGGGGTGTTCAGCGGATTAACAGCCATCGTATGATATTATTGTGTCAAGGAAGATTGAGCCAATTCCTAGCTCTGCCACTGGCTTCCAGTTTAACCTCTGGCACTTCACTTACAACACCACATCAGATACCTCACCTAAAAAAAATAACTTTACATGCAGACACTCCTACACGTGTTGCGTACCCTCCATATTAATGGGCTGTGCTGCACTTCCTCCCCAGCAACATACACAAGCGTAGGGTAAGTAGGGGTTAGAGATAAGCAATTTGAACAGATCTGACAGAAGTAAATTGATGTCTTTTCGATTCAGAACAAAATATGTTAACAGATTTTTCCGATCCAAGTTGAACATTCATTCCATATTTTGTTTACCTACCCACAATTCTCAAGGCTCTCTGCAAAAAGCTGCATGTTCATTACCTGCTACCCTATCCCAGCATTTACTCACACCCTGAATTTATTGTAATACTTTTCTCTTTAGTAACCTATTTCCTGCATGGATCTTAAAGCCCTTCACAAGCCTGACAGGCACCTATAATGTCTCTGAAGCAGGCAGCGTTCGCCCACTCGGCAGCTGGAGCGCTGAAGCACAGCTAAGCTGCTCGCTCGCGGTCATGCAGAAGGTCAACAGCAGGGCGAGGAACCAAGTCCAGGTCCCTGCCTACACAACAAAAGTATAAAGCCGCTGTTAGTTCTAATGGCTGCTTCTACCAGCGATAAATCTCTGTTTGCTCAGTGAAGGGCACTGCACGCAGGGCAAGCCCTGTGCCTGGGTGGACTTTCACACATGTGAAACGTGGGTCAGTGGTGAGAACCCAGGCCTGAGGCCCGAGTTACCGGTCCTGCAACTGTCAGTTATTTATTTTCTCCTTTCTCGCCTGTATTTAATCTGTTTAAACACATCTCAGACTACCCCTCGTTCTGCATCTGTGCAGTGCCCAATAGTACAGCGCTGATCTCAGCTGGAGATGTTACTGTAATAAAAATTATAATGTTGATATTTGTGAGATCTTACCTGGGGAAAGACTAAGAGCAAATTTGGTCTGAAAATCACATTCATCGCTTTCCAGGTAATCATCCGAAATGACGACCACCATCCTCCGACACCTGAAGATAAAGCAGTCAGGGGAGAAAAAAATAAAATGTTAACAAAGATACTTCTCGTTCTCACTGGTAGAAGCCCATATTCCTTCAAATTGCTCCGGTGGAGACATGAACCTGCCAGCCATATTCCAGCAGGAGTTAACCACAGAGCAAGGACTACTGACAGACAGATCACTACGTTACACACAAAAACCTGATTACAGACACGTGCTCATATACTAAAAATGAAGAAATAGCAAAGTGCAGATTGTCTGTGCAATCTTTATTTGATCCTCTGCCTATACACTACAAACAATGCCACCTTAGTTATCTGTGTACATGCTGCCTTCATTGACTGAGCATAGCCGGTACTTTTTAAAATTAGAATGAACTGGACAGAGCTTTACTGTACTCATATTACTGTGAATTCACCTGATTTCATAAATTTGAGCTTTATTCTCCAATTTGTTGCTTACATTCATTTGAGGTGCCTGGTTGTAAACTACACATTAGGCTCTTTACGGCAGGCTACACTGTACAACAGCCAGGACAGCGAGGCCTTACAAGGGTCTCTGGTGACACCAGGCTATTGCCCTCTGAAAGGGCGATGCTGAAAACCCAAACGCCTGCCTTGGGATTCTTCACTCCCGATCCGGGGAGTTGCTTTTATGTCCCACAGCTCCCACCACGCCCCAGTCCTGTGTAGGGCTGAAGGATCCTTGAAGTCACAGCCAAAACCAGTGCTGCCCCCTCAAACTCCACACTGTGGGGTGGAGCTAACCCAGCCTGGAGCTGTATTCATTTCCAGATCACCTCCAAGGATGCAAATGCAGGGTATTCCACCCAAGAGAAAGGGCATCGAACATAAGCAGCTTCACTATAGTGACATCTTCCTTGTGAACACAATGAAGCGATGTGTTTGGGAATGCTTGAGTCTTCCTTCTGGAGCCAAGAGCATAAATCAAACCCCATAAAGACATCGTTGTGGATTTTTACTGCTTTACTGGCACCACACTGCAGACCTCACGGTAAAATGAACGTAATGTTCCATTACACACAGCTGTCCCAAGCAGCCACGGTTCACTCACCTCCTTTCTATAAGTTCTCCGCTGATGGACCACACACACGTTCCTGGCAAGACATCCCGGTCGAATACACAGAGCTTCAGTTTGAACTCTGTTTGTTCCAGCTCCCTGATCATCTCCTGGACAAACTGAAGGTCTTTCTGGCAGTAGCAGATAAAGGCATCAAACATCTCCGTCCCGCTCCCTGAAACCATTAAAAATTTAGCCGTCATCTTCTACTATAAATGAAGTTACCTCCTGTAGTGAACCTTCAGTAGCTCCCCACAGGCTTTGACTGAGAACCAGGAGCTTTGACAGACAAGCTCTGGCCAAACTTGCAAAGGTAATTTAACATTTTACCAGACCAGCTACCCCTCAGCCCGTGGTAGGGCTGGCAGGAGGTAGAATCATAGAATCATAGAATGTTTTGGGTTGGAAGGGACCCCCAGAGGTCACCCAGTCCAACCCCCCTGCAGTCAGCAGGGACACTGCTAACCAGATCAGGTTGCTCAGAGCCCCATCCAACCTGGCCTTGAATGTTTCCAGGGATGGGGCCTCCACTACCTCTCTGGGCAACCCGTTCCAGTGTTTTACCACCCTCATTGTAAAGAATTTCTTCCTTATATCCAGTCTAAACCTACCCTGCTTCAGTTTAAAACCATTACCCCTTGTCCTGTCACAGCTGGCCCTACTAAAAAGATTGTCCCCATCTTTCCTATAGGCCCCCTTTAGGTACTGAAAGGCCGTAATCAGGTCTCCCCGCAGCCTTCTCTTCTCCAGACTGAACAAGCCCAACTCTCTCAGCCTGTCCTCATAGGAGAGGTGCTCCAGCCCTTGGATCATTTTTGTAGCCCTCCTCTGGCCCCGCTCCAACAGTTCCATGTCCTTCTTGTGCTGAGGGCTCCAGAGCTGGACGCAGGGCTCCAGGTGAGGTCTCACCAGAGCTGAGTAGAGGGGCACAATCCCCTCCCTGAGGTAACACACCTCTGTGCCTTGACCGCTTTGTTTCACGGTCCAGGCCATGCGCGTAAGCCCAGATTTGCTGGCAGTGGTTAGGGAAGGGCAGCCGAGATGCAGGCATGCAAAATCCACAGAGGCAATAACACCCACCCAGAGGGAAGGTGAGGGAGACAGAGCCTGGGAAGAACCAGAGGGAGCAGAGTTCCCCAGAGGATGCAACTCAGAGCCCTGATGCTCTGGGAATTCACTGGGAATTACGCATCTAAAATATCCTTGTGGCTCTGGGTCCTGGTTCTCTAGTTCAGGTCAGAGAGATTCAAACTTCCCAACCAAAACCTTCCTGCAGGCCCTTCATCCAGCCACGTCCTGACATCCACTGTCCACTGAGCTATGAAGTAGGCCTTGAAATTTGGAAACTGTGATTTTTATGGCTACGATGTCAAACCTAGGTACCTGAAGTCATATCCTAAGTAAACGGCCCTGTATTCCAAAGATGTTAATGGCTGGCAGCTCTTGTTTATTTAGCACTTATCCAAACATTAAAGTGCTATACTTTAAGGGCAACGTTTCTCATAATTAAGTGCCTTAATACTATTGGATAGTTTCCCACTGTGTTATTTTTTTTTCCGTATCAATGTCAGTACATATATTTTCAAGTTTTTATGCCAGTTAAAACCTACCACAGCAAAAAATTAGGTCAGGCTCTAAAAGCTGCTGAGAAAAAGTACCAACCCGGCAGGCAGATCCAGCCCAAGAAGCATCCAGTCGAGCAGAAGAGCAACTGTCTGCCGGGTCAATCAAACTGAGGGTACTGCTTTAGGGGCACAGCGCTAACTTGGGGGTCACAGCAGGCAAAGCTGCCAGGTACAAAGACCAGCATATTAGTCGATGGACATTTGGAGAGGGCTAATGATGTCCCCCCGTCAAGCAAAGGTGGCCACCCAGAGTCAGATTAGGCAGAGGAGCATCAGGAGAGGGGAGCTGACGCATCTCCATTCAGCTGCGGCTGCTGCTCTGCCTGCCACAGAACTTTTTAGGATGCCTGCAGCCGCACAGGGATGCACACAGACGGCTGCGCGCGCAGCCCGCCGTGGTCAGAAACGCAGACAGCTCCGCAGGCGGCCCAGGGCGCAGTTGCACAGGCACACGACTGCACGTGCAGAGCTGCACGCACAGCCCGGCAAGCACACACGGAGAGAACGGTGTTTCCTCTCTCCCCACTTCACATCCAGCCATACTTCAAACCCCGCTTCCTTTTTATTCAAGGTGGCTAAATCCACTGAAGACGGGGCAGCGTGGCCAAGGCAGCCAGCTCCGACATCCTTCCCCCTTGACTCCAACCCACTGTGCTTTCAGCAGCTGTTGCTCTGTGCCAGGCTCTGCTAAGGGACACATTTTTGGAAAGTCTCCCCCCCAACATGTCCAGTGGGCTCTGTGCCAGCCTATTTCTGGGTACGGCGTTCCCCAGGGTTGCTTTTTCCTCCCCACCCTAGGAAAGAGTTAAAATGAAAATGCCTGCAGACTACCAGCTAAAGCATTCTGACCTCAGTTACGAAAAGTCACGGGGAGTAATGAAAGCAAACAGGTTCTCTGCACTTCTCACGGGGATCTGCTACAGCTGAAGGCAATTCTAACGTGAGGTATCACGCAGCAATGTAATCGTGGGTGCTTACCGTACGGATCGTCCCTGGTGGTGATGCCCATCAGTTCCGACGTCCTCGGCACGCTGCTGTCTACCGCTGGCACTTGAAGCGGCTGGTCGGCCTGCTCCTGCTTCCTTTGCAAGTACTTCTTACAGTCCTCCTCTGCAAAAACACACAACCAATGCAAGAGGCTCCTCTGACGGTGGTTTTACACCACTGAAGTTCTTCAGAAGAGGAATAGCAATTTCATGGGTTAGGGATATCAGAGGGAAAAACCCTGTACCCGTTTACGGACCTGACGTCCTGGAATTTCTCTCACCCTTTCTTGAACCTCTTGATACTGCCTCCACCACCTCCTCTAATAATTAATTCCCAAAGTTCACTCTTGCTATGTAAAGAAGTGCTTACTTGTATTTGTTTTAAACCAATCTCCTCCTATTATCCTTATTTTTAGTATATCCCAGTACGCTTGAAACAGCATGCATCATGTGCCTCACAGGTCTCAACTCTACTGTCTGCCCTCGTTATGGAGTATTTAAAACCATCAAATAACTGGGGGTGGGTGGGGAATTCTCAAGTAGAAGTCTTCATCTTGTCTTTTACTAATAAATGCCAACTCACATTAGCTGATTCACGCTATCGGCCTTTGTCAGACAGAACTGGAGGTGACGATGAGTACAGACACTCACCACGCACAGGAAGACCATGTAAAATTCTAGCAAGCCCCTGAAATGGGCTTTATATTGCACAATAGCTGGTGGAGATCCTCCTTGGCTCAGGCAGAGTGGGTGTGTACATCCCCTCTGCGATAACGGGGGGGCAAGCAGGCCTGCGGTGAACTTCCCAAATGGGACAGTGATGGACGCAGATCTATTATAAACAGATTTTGTTTAAAAATAAATGATAAATCTAAATGTAAAGTCTTTGGAGAAGTGACAAGAAAACCTGCAGCCTCTGCCACTCTGCAGTATGCAATTACAGAAGAACTTGAAAGTGAAAGGAGATTTGAAACCAGGAATTAACAAAAAGGTGAAACTCCTGAGAACCTTCTCCTTTACTTAAAATTAAACAAAAATACAAGTATCAATCAGGAAAAGTACTGATCACTCCAAGGGTTTTGCTGGCAGAGCTATGGAAATCGACGGTACAACAGCAGCATCAGCAGAGTCAAGGAAGTGCAGGATGCGCATGAGAGCCCTGCTGTAACACAGCCCTAATTGGCAACCAGCGGGTCTGCAGGAAGCCCAGCCCCTGAAGCCCCATCCTCTGCTTCTATCTCATAGTTTTGCATCTCATGACTGGATTATCCCCCCCATCTAATAAAGCATCAGATCTGATCAAAGCTTTTCCCGAGGCGGAGGCATTCCCAATCCGCCTCTCTCCTCCTCCTTCCTCTTCAGTCCTGCAGGGGAGAGAAGACTCAGCCGCGTTCTCCACCAGCCAGAAGGTTCATATTTCAGAGGTATTCCCTCACTGAAGCACAAACTCGTGTCCCACCTCTCTGCCAGCTGCCCATTGCCGTGAGGCGTGTACATCTCGTGCCAGATAAGGCAGCGTCCTCCAAATCGTGATTAAAGCCACATTAAATTGGCCAACGGGTTCAGCAGTTGAGTGCTCAACTAGCGCTCAACACAGAAATGTTCATTTTAAATGTATTTGCTCCATGTCTTCTCTCCTTGTTTCTCCCACCTGCACAGAGTGGCATCTATGCTGGCCTGACCTGCATTTTTTAGGTCGGTGCCCACAGCTCATCACCACACCGCTCATGGCTGATGTGCAACGCTCACCGACGCAAGCGTTCTCCCGATACACCTAGTTGAGCTGACGCATGCAGTTTTGATGGCATCAGGCTGTAACCCCAGACCCCACTTAGCCCCGCAGGATAAACCTGAGAGCTGGGCAAAGCTTTCAAAACAAAACACTGGAGCCTCATGGTTTTATTATCAGTGCAAACTGGGGGCCCTATCGCGCTGCAAGTGCCAATAGGTCCAGTGAACCTGAAAGGATGAAAGACATTCAGTTATTTGGCGTGGATTAGTCCCCAGCTGGAAACAGTGCCTGACCGTACAAGTTAACGAGAGCGAACGAGGGTCAGAGATGACTTTGAAGGCCCATCAAGAAAAAGGATGCAAACCAACACAAAGAAGTAGCAAGAAACCTCTCCAAGCTAAGTTGTCCCACTCTACCCAGCATCGCACTAGGGCAGGACAGCCTTTACACTCCTCTAATGGTCAAACAACAGCCTGAGGTATCAGAGAGAAAGAAAAAAAAAACATGAAACCTAAAGTGGGAAATGATTAGCACAATGAGAAGAGAGAGGAAACAGACCCAGCAACTGTCAAGCAGGAAGGCAGCGCTTTTATAACAGGTCAGGAGGAAACAAAAATCATTGCGTTTCAGCAGGCAAGACTTGGCACAAATGTACCGAAGCAAAGAGCTTCACATCCCTGAAGATGATTGTACAACGAAGTAAGGTGCTGAGAAAGATCACGCTTAGGGCAGATCAGCTAGGATGGAAAGGCTGCATCCTGCAAGTGCCTCCACCCCAGAGAGCGTAACAGGGGAGCTGCCAAGTACAGCCCCACTGTAGTTGAGTGGCCAAATTAGAACTATTCAAGGTTGCAGGAGACACCAATTTTTAGCATCCTAAGCATAGCCAGGAATGGAGCACACGATGAGAAGACAGGGAACTGGTTCTGCAGCAGAAACCCCAAACCAAACATGTCCTCTGGAGCTGCGCGGCACCAGCGAGTTGTGATTAATGGGGGTGCTGTGTCCCAAAGGAGCTGGGTTCATCTGCCCAGACAAGGGCACCAGGTATCATCTGAGAGATCCCAGAGCATCCGAGATGTCTGTTACAGGCCACCAGGTATGACAGCGGGCCTACGAACGACCTGCCTTCATCAGGAGGCAGAGGCTGGGGGGGATATCCTGAGGCCTCTCAGAATGAGTCAGGGTGCCTTCGTGTGGGCAGCCAAATCGTGCCCCAGATCTGCACCTCCTGTAACGAAAGCGCAGACCGCAGAAACCTTGACACTCATGTTTTCTGATTCTGAGATGAATCCTGCTGCAGGAGTCCTGACGGCATAAACAAAGATGCCCTCGGCATCAGGAGATACCCTGGCATCAGGAAACACTGTGCATAAGAGTGCAGGCAATTATCCAATTCCTTTCCTCTTACAAGTGTAAATATCCCCAACTCCTGCAAGAGCTCGGAGTACTGAAACAGGTCACAGCCCCAAGCTGCAATCCTCAGCCAAAAGTAGCACAGGAGAGGTCAGGCTGAGCATCCTTCAACCCCAGCATCCCCTCTGTGGCAGTGGTCAAACCCAGATGCCTAGGGGAGAACACAGAATAAAATAAGTGTACAGTGATACTTCCTTAAAATAATCTATCTTTTAGGTATAATCTACAATCTATTTTTATACTAAACTTGCAGTTAAGGAATTTCCTGAGTCAGAGGCAATGTTTTTCTGTTCAACAGCCTTCAGTGGGTTTTTCTTCCAAGAATTTACCCGTCTCCTCTGATCAGCGCGATCCACTGCCGGGCTAAACTTGTGACTTCCCTGAAGCCCAGGTTCCTCCCACTCATTCTGCTGTTGCCGATTTAGGCTCTGATGAAGATCACCTACCACATTCCCTGCCAGTGGGACAGGTCCTGGATTCAGTGCCAGAAGAAGCCCTGAATGTTGAGAAGCTCAACATTTTTGTGATGCCCCAGCTCTCTCGCACAGCTGACAGCTTCCACTGTTTGTTACGAACTTCTGATCGCTGGATCATGAAGCTCACTGTTTGGGAGTTTTTTTGTGTCTTTCCCAAAACCGAGTCTTAAGAGTGCGCTCGTGATTAGGAAGAGTAATTAGTTCGTGATTAGTAAGAGTATGGGAAAGTGCTCAGTTGCTTCTTGGTCCGGCTCTCCACACAGATGAATTTCTACACCTTCACTTATTCCCATGAGTAACAGGAAATGGGATTTATTATTCTTTCATCACTAACCCTGTAAACTATAACACAGGACTTCAGTGGAGTCTCTGGCTTTGGAAACCCTTCAACAACGAACTTCCCCTTCTGATGACAGCTGGCTTCCCCCTGAATTTCTGTGATTGTGAAGAACACAAAGTCTATAAAGAACACGTTAATCAAAACAGCACTAGGACCTTCACACTCCTCACTGACCTATCTCAGTTTTTTTCAGTTTGCAAGGAAATTTTTTTCCCTTCCATTATCCAGTTCCATACATCCCTCATCTCCACCTGCAAATACCTTCCTAGAATCATAGAATCATTTAGGTTGCAAAGACCTTTAAGATCACCAAGTCCAACCGTTACCCTAACCCTGCCATCCCACCACTAAACCCTGTCCCTAAGCACCTCATCTGCCCGGCTTTTAAATCCCTCCTCTCACGCCAGACCCACACATCACGATTTGCACGCCGTCCCGTGTCCGTGCAAGCTGCCTCCTGGCTAACCTGGCCCAAAGCATCCTTTGACAGGCAGAAAATGTATTATTGAAGGTTTGGGATAAGACAAGGCCCCAGACTACTTTGCAGGGCTTACAGTCAGCAGAAATGAGGCTCCCATAAAAACACCGAGGAGGTCACGCCACAGTCAGCGAAGGGCTTTTCTGTCTGCATGGGATTTTTCCTTACCAGCGGCTCCTCACACGGAGCAGCCGAGGCCAACGCAAGCAGCATCCCCTCTCCCGGGCACCAAGGCAGCACGGCGGGGGCCCGCTGCCGCACAGGGCAGGAGGAGCCCGAGCTGGGTACCCAGCCCAAGCGCTCGGCCCCTCCACCCCGACCCACCGCAGCCCCGCGGAGGGACGGGCAGGCTCGGCCCCGCGCCCCTACGAGCGCGGCCGAGAACTGCGGCAAGGCACTCGGTGGCCGAGGGCCCCGCTCCGGGCGCCCGGGGGCCTTCCCCGCCCTCGCCCTCCCTCACGCTGGGCCCAGAGGGCTTCCCCGCGCCCTGGGCCGTCGGGGCGGCTGGGGGCCGCTCCGAGGGAAAGGGGCTACTCTGAGGGAAAGGGGGCGCCCTGAGGGGAAGGGGGGATTGCCCTGAGGCAAAGGGGGGGCTGCCCTGAGGGGAAGGGGGGCTGCCCTGAGGGAAGGGGGGCTGCCCTGAGGGGAAGGGGGGCTGTCCTGAGGGGAAGGGGCTGCTCTGAGGGGAAGGGGCTGCCCTGAGGGAAAGGGGCTGCCCTGAGGGAAAGGGGCTGCCTGCCCTGGAGGGAAGGGGGGCTGCTCTGAGGGGAAGGGGGGCTGCCCTGGAGGGGTGGGGCTGCTCTGAGGGGTGGGGCTGCCCTGAGGGAAGGGGGCGCCCTGAGGGAAGGGGGCGCCCTGAGGGGAAGGGGCTGCCCTGAGGGGAGGGGGCGCCCGGGGAAGGGTGGCGGTGCCGCTCGCCTCACCCACGCTGTCGGCCAGGTCGAGGAGGACGTCGTGGCGGCCCAGGCGGCGCAGGAGGTCGAGGAGGCGGCCGACGGTGGCGCCGCCGGGGCAGCGGCACTGCCAGTCCTCCAGCAGGGCGGCGGTGGGGTCGGGCTGCGCCTCCAGCCGCCGGATCTCCAGGTACTCGCAGCCCAGCTCCTCCGCCAGCGCCGTCCAGTCGGCGGCCGCCGCCGCCCGCGGGTTGAGGTAGAGGCCGAGGCGGCGGCGCACGCTGTAGTTGAGCGCGACCATGGGCACAGTGTGGAGGTCGGGCGGCGACGGGGGGGCGGCGGCGGCGGCGGGGCTGGAGCCGGAGCCGGGATCGGGGCCCACCGGCACCGTGGCCATGGCCGCGCCGCTCTCGCAACTTCCCCCCGCCGCGGTCCCGCGGCTCTTTCGCTTCCCGCCTCGCCCCGCCCCGCTGCCGGGCTCTGCCCGCCCTCCCCGCCGCGGGGAGCGGGGCAGGTTTTGGGTGCGCGGGGGCCGGGCTCTCCCCCCTCCCGGCTCGACGCCGGGCTGTCCCCGCAGGAGGCGAAGGGCGCGGCCCTGCCGCCCCGTCCTCGGGCTCCGCTCCTTCCCTAAGGGAGCCGTGGGGCAGCCCCGGACCGGGACCCGCCGGGTCGGGCAGACGCTTCGGCCACAGAACGGTGCCGTCCCTGCAGCTGTTTTCCTCTCTCCCCCCCGCCAATCAGCCCATGATGGCTACATTGGGTGGATGTCACCAGGACGGAGCCAGACTCTTTGCAGTGGTGCCCAGCGCCAGGACAAGGGGCAATGGGCTCAAACTAAAGCAGAAGAGGTTTCAGCTGAACGTGAGGAAGAACTTCTTGACTGTGAGGATGACAGAGCACTGCCACAGGCTGCCCAGGGGGGCTGTGGAGTCTCTTTCTCTGGAGATATTCAAAGCCCGCCTGGACGAAGTCCTGTGTAGCATGCTCTAGGAGAGCCTGCTTTAGCAGGGGGGTTGGACTGGGTGATCTCCCGAGGTCCCTTCCAACCCTTGACATTCTGGGATTCTGGGATTCCTGTCTGGCCCCCTAATACAACAAACACTGGGATTATTGACGCGGCCCCGACAGGGGTGCGTGCTCAAAATCACTTGATTTGTCTCTTTTTGGTCAAAGAACTCGCTTTTGTGCCATATCAGTTCTTTTCTCAATCCAGTCCTGAACCTATCTATCCAAGTGGTCAAAGAGATTTAACAGAATTATGGTGTTATTCTTTATGAAAGAGGCCCAAATGGATACCTAGTGGTAATAAATCCAGAGCTGTCTCCCATCTACTGAGAGGGGGCTGCTTTGAGGAGTTCAAACCTGGGCTCTCCATCGGGTGATGATGCTCCACGACGGCACAAATATGGCCATCGCCAAATTCCCAAACTCTTCCAGCGAGTACAACATCCTGCATAAAACCAAAAATGCTTAAAATGGCCAGGGAACTGTTCTCAGACTGGCTTTTGGTGCTGAGTACAAAACACAGTTCTCAGCTATGGATTGAACAGTTTCCAGCTTCCAGGCTGGTACCAAAACCAACTGGGGGGCTGCAAGGACTCCAGGGCAGTTTTCATTAGGAATTTACTGTTTCTGCAAAGTACCAGAGGAGACACCTAAAGGAATGTCCTCTGAAGTCCCAGCCTGCCTATGGATCTCTGTTGCATCCGCAGAGATGAGAAAGAGAAAATATTCCAGTAGCAAACCTTTTAATTGCACAATGATCAGTAGTTTTAAAGCTTTAAAACATGAATTATTAGCATAAGGAAGTTTAGTAGAAAGAATTCTGCCTGAATGCCTGCCACGGGAACCGCCTGCTCCGGTTTGTAAAGAGAGGGAGAAATTCAGCTGCAACGGCTGTGAGCGCCAGGGCAAAGCGAGGGCAACAGCGGCCACAGCTCTTCCAAACTGAAAGGCCATGCCATTTTGCTTAATTGAGATTAGTTAGACAGCCCCCGTCAACCAAAGGGCTTGACAGAGTTGAGAGGGATACACTGCCGGCGGGAGTCAGAGCCCCAGCACTGAAGGGCAGGCGCTCCTGGAGAGGGGCAGGCAAACTGCCCGGGAGCTCAGCACCAGCCTGAGCACCGAAGTGAAAATACAAGATCCCATCACCGCCATCGGTGCTGATACACAGCCTCCAAATAGCCCCAGGAACGCTGCAAAGGCAGATCCCTGGTTTCTTTCTTGTGGCCAGACCTGTGTCACTGGCTCGGCCCAAGGATTAACCATTATCCTGGCATCGTCGGCAGCAAAAGCTCCCACCGAGAGCTTCTCCAGCGCGCACCTGGACAGCCTTCATCATGCATCCTTCTTGCGAGAGAAGTAAAAATCTATCCCTCTGTCCTTGTGCTGCATCGGCGTGTGTGCAGGTCCCCTCCTGCCCCTGGGATGGGGACTTCTTCCCTGCTGCAAATGGAAGATGAGCGGTGAGAAGTTTACGGATGCTGCAGAGTGAATCCCATCACCAAGCAGCCCTGACACGCAGAAAAAAGTGCACGTGGCACTTCCACCCCCAAGCTGGCAGAAAGGAGGGGGAAGCCTGACAGGCACAGCTCTAGGCTTGGACTTAGGAAACTCGGCTTTCCAGTATGATGTTGGCTTGTATTTTCAAAGTTATTTTGATACTCAGTTTAGGGGGGGCTGAGGGGAGATGTTCTTCTCCAGGCCTCAATACTGCTGGGCCAGCAGTCCCCCAGTATTTGAATGTCACGAGCACAGCGTGGCAGTGCAGGCCCACAGAGCCCAAGGTGAGCTGGAAAGGGGATCAAAATGAAACTCCTGCCTGATGGAGGGCGTTTTTGGGGTTCAGGTTTCATCACTGCCTCAAACCAGTGTCTCACCGAGGGGTTCCTCCACAGGGCCCTGTCTCTGATCTGGGATGCACTCCGAAGCACAAGGGCAATAATCCAGGCCCTTCAATAGGGTGGCTGGAAGCAGAAGGCTTTGCTTCCGCAAAACTTCCTACTCACGGCGAAGGAATCTGGCCTGAGAAATTTGGTACTGCACCTTGGGTTAAAACCCAAAATGGAGACATGTTTCTTTCTTCACTGAACATCATATGACAGCTAAAGATGAGCCTCCACAAAGCATCATTACTCGGGAGGAGGCAGGGAGGAGACATGGGGGAAGACAAAATGCTGAAAACCCCTTGAAATACACAACTGTTGGTTACAAACATTTCGTTCTTCCCTTCCAGCTCCACCACCACTGATCCCACCCAGACTGAGAGCACTTTCCTTCCCTACCCATCTCCTCCAAGAGTCACCAGATATGAGTCTTGAGACCTTGCAGGATCCACATGTCAATCTGTCCCCATTCTAGAGGGGAGAGAGACCCAAAAAGCAAAGTGCAAGGGCCAGTTCCCGTATTTACTGGTCTTGCTGACTCCAGTTTGGATGCACTCAAGCATGGTAGGAGGTTTGTTGGTTTTACTTCCACCTCACTGCCCTGGTTTTGGCTGGGATAGAGTTGATTTTCTTCCTAGTAGCTGGTGTAGTGCTGTGGTTTGGATTTAGGATGAGAATAATGTTGATAACTCACTGATGGTTTGGTTGTTGCTGAGCAGTGCTTGCACCAGTCAAGGACTTTTTCCTCTTCCCATGCTCTGCCAGTTGCACAAGAAGCTGGGAGGGGGCACGGCCAGGACAGCTGACCCCAACTGGCCCCAGAGCTATTCCAGACCATAGGGCATCATGCCAGGGGGAAGTTGGCTGGGGGGAGAGCGATCGCTGCTCAGGACGGGCTGGGCATGCCAGCTGGTGGTGAGCAATTGCATTGTGCTTTCACTTGTTTTGTATATTCTGTATATTCTCTCACTATTATTATTTTTTTTTCTTCTGTGTTTTTCTTAAACTGTCTTTGTCTCAGCCCAAGGGTATTACTTTTTTTTTTTCCCAATTCTCTCTCCCATCCCACTGGAAAGGGGGGGAGCGAGCCAGCAGCTCTGTGGTGTTCAGCTACCTGCCTGGTTAAATCACAACACTCACGAACCGAGTGGAAACTGAGCATCAGCCTTGGCTACCTTCTGTCTGTCTGCATCGGGGAGGGTGGTGGCTGGGCCAGTGGAGGCCTTCAGAGATAGCCCATCCCTCCCTGCTCGCCACCGGGGCTGCTGGGGCAGGCAGGGTCAGAGGGCAGGGGAGGATGCTGCGAAGGACGGGCTCTCTGTCTCAGCCCTGCCGACTGTACAAGGCTGATGGGATAAAGCAGCAGCTCAGATCTGCATCATTCACCACAGCGGGTATATCTGGCACTATGTATTTCCAGAAAGAAAAAACCTGAGTAAGAAAAGCTGCCTAGAACATAGTAAACAACACGTGCATGGGTTCCTTCTTCAGCCCCATGCGTGGGTTCATTCTTTAGCCCCAAAACCAACTGGCCTGGCATAGTTTGAGTCCATATGATGTAGGGCGGTATTGTCAAGGTTGTCTTTTGTGCCGGTCCTTAGCACATGGTACCCTCAAGACTGTGCTTGGACACGGTTCTGGAAGGTGCCAGTTGGTCCTGGCAAAGTAGTGCAGGGGATTACACTAACGATGTAACGGTCTGGGTGACAGGAGGTCGGTACTTGTACCTGTGCCTCAGAGCTACTTAGTTTTCTAGGACAGCCACAGCTAAATAACCCCGACTGCACAGTCCCCATGCAGAGCTGGACCACCCCCTGCTGTGAGGTAGCATGACTTTGCTTCAAAGCAATCTTTTCCCTTTATACCTAAGAAAGAAGAGCAGAATTCACAGATGCTCCTGCAGATGCAGAGCGCCTGCCTGGAGCCCGCCTCCCCCCCATCCAAACCTTCCCAGTACTCACGGGCCTCTGGTTGAGGTGTCGGCTCCACTCTGGAGCTGTCACAACTGGCTGGGGGTAGGTCTCACCCAGAGTTACTCCCGCCTGGGAGAGAGCAGCACTGTTCAGTGCCCAAGGGGTGTGGATATCTGCTCCCTTTATGCCCTGCAGTTCTGGGACCCAGAGCCGGATGTAATCCCCCTGCAAACAGAACCAACAGGAGAGGATCCATTCAGTAATAAGCTGTAAGTGCTTCCCAGCAAGGGTCTTTCTTGAAAGAAAGAAGCCTGATTTCCCAGTAAAGAAGCTGGTCTACTACAGCATCAGTTACCTCTGTCAAGTCTTAGCCCCTCTTGCTAAACCCTCTACCCAGAATCAGTGCCTAAACACAGAGACCTGGATGCTGGAGCTCTTCTCCTAGGCTCACTCTGCAGGCAGAGGTGGGAGACAGAGGTGCTTATTTGGTACAGTTCACCTGCCCTATTTAGGACATAGTGAGATGTCCCGGTTTCATCTGGGATAGAGTTAATTTTCTTCCTAGTAGCTGGTGTAGTGCTGTGGTTTGGATTTAGTACTAAACAATGTTGATAACACACTGATGGTTTAGTTGTTGCTTAGTGCTTACACCAGTCAAGGACTTTTTCATCTTCCCATGCTCTGCCAGGGGCACAAGAAGCTGGGAAGGGGCACAGCCAGGACAGCTGACCCCAACTGGCCCCAGGGCTATTCCAGACCATAGGGCGTCATGCTCAGGGGAGTTGGCCAGGGAGGAGAGCGATCGCTGCTCGGGATGGGCTGGGCATCAGTCAGCAGGTGGTGAGCAATTGCATTGTGCCTTCACTTGTTTTGTATATTCTGTATATTCTATTACTATTATTATTGTTGTTGTTGTTATTGTTATCCTTTTTCTCTGCGGTTTTATTAAACTGTCTTTATCTCAACCCACAGGTTTTACTTTTTTTTTCCTGATTCTCTCCCCGATCCCAATGGGGAGGGGGGGAGTGAGCAAGTGGCTGGGTGGTGTTCAACTACCTGCCGGGTTAAACCACAACATGAGATGAAGCCGCTCACAAGAAGTACTTTTTTTCTTTCCAGTGACTAAAGGAAACTAGGGTGAGTAGCTCAGCTGCACACTCTTGAGCTTGGCAAGATGACCCTCCCTTGCCCCTGAATCTCTCCCACCAACTCTACCCGTGTCCTGTACCAGGACTAATTTCTGATTCCTTGCTAAGTCCTGCCAGCTACAGTGGCGAAAGGCAATAGCGCATCTCGCCATGAAGCTAAGGAACAGGGTGAGAACAGGTAATATGGTATGTGAACACGGGCTAAGCACATGGAAAGGGCAATTTATCTGCTCCCACCACTTACAGAGGACAGTCAGAGGAGTCACAGGTTTAATCTGCTCTCCAGGACTTCCCGAGGTGCCATGTGAGCAGCTCCGTCTCTCTTGTCACTTCCGAGTTCTCCAAGGAGCTGCTCTGTGCTCAAGGAAATGGCTGTGTGAGATACGGATGGGATGTGACTGTTACCCGGAAGAAACGGTGATGAAATACTAAACATGCAGAGCAACGGCCGGGCAGGGAGGGCACACAGAGCACCAGCCTCTTTGGGGAAAGTAGCAGACTGTAAACGTCAGATCTTCCTGCACAACAATGAGGAACCTGCCCGACTGTTGGCAAGGAGATGGCAGAACTGGTTTTGCAGCGGTATCCACAGAGCAGATTGATCTCCTCTCATCCCTGAAACTATCACGCATGCTTTGCTGCACTCTTCATTGTAAGACAGCTGAAGAAGACTTACGTTGCCATCGTAATCCAGGCCTTGTTTAATCATGTTAAACTTCCTGTTCTCCCGTGGGTCGTTGCCAATACCAGCGCTGTATAACCAGTTGCCGTAATTGCTACAAACATCGTAATCCACCTTAAGAACAGAGGAAGAAAACAGTAAGAAGAGCTGGGCCGGCTCTTGGTGAATCTTCTCTTCCCACCCACCCCTTATCTCAAGGGAATTCCTTCCATGGGAATCCATCTGGCCCCGCTGGGGTAGGCAAGAGCTCTCCCATGTAGGTACAGCTCGGTTCAGAAGAGGACTATGCTGCATGACTGTTTTGCACAGCTAGGATCAGCTACTTCTCTTCATGGTCCTTAGGTCAATGAGATAGGCAAAAGTCCAACCAAAGTTCCTCTCTTTCTCAGTTTCCTTTTTTTTTTAAAAATCCTTCTCTGTCTGCCATCACCTGGCATACTTCCTGACAACTAGCCCTAGCTTTTGAGTTCTCATATTCCAAGAAACAGTAGCCCAGTACATTTCAAATACGAGAGAAAATTCTTCCTGACTAGTTACCCAGAGACCACAGACTAACAAAATAATCTCTGCTGATCCTCTTAGGCATATCGGAGAAAAGTCTTAACTGAGACTGTCCAGAGTGACCACAGGGAGTGTATGAAGATGCAGTTGATACAAACACTGCAGTTTCCTCCCTGCTATACTCGACCTTCATCAGGCAATAAGCCTCAACTCACAGGGACTTGGCAGGGAGAGCTGCTTCACTAGGGCAAACGCTAGAGCTCTCATGACGTACTCAGTAGGCTGCACATCGTCAAGTTACTCTACATCTAAACAAATAAAAAGCTCTCAAGGATGCTTATGTAAAATGGAGCAAGGCTCCTGAAACAGGCACAAACGAGAGCAGCACATGGTTCAGTCTGAGTGCTCTTTGGCTGGGCAAGGTGGCTTAAATCCAACATCAGCTTTCCAGTTGCAGGACAATTCAAGCCTAGCTCAGGAGGGGAGTGGCAGTGGTAGCAAATAGGGCACGGAATCTCTGCGCATTCCTAGGAGGGGTGTTCGTGTTGCGAAAGCGTAGTGCTGGCAGCTGCAGCAGAAAGAGCTTGCCAAGACCCAGTCACTAAGCAGGGTCAGTGCTGTTCTCCCTTCCCTGCAGCCGCGGCATCGACCATTCCACAGGGTGATGTTTCCAAAATCTCAGCCGCTCCTTACCGTGAGGAGCTCAATGCACCCCGATGGCAGAAGACACAGGGTAACGGGCTGTGCCAAGTTGCCTTCCCCTTCCTCAGGGGTCAGGGTGATCAAGAGCCAGCTGTGCTCACTGTGCAGCACTTCCTCCAGTCGGCGAGATAAGGAGGGGAAGAAAGATGCCATCGGAGGCCTGATGGTGCGATTAACACGCAGGAAAGCATGCGTGGGAGGCGAGGGCAAATCCAAGGGGGACCGGAGGAGGCAGGCTCACTTCCCCCACAGCCTTGCCCCTTCCTGGCATTCTCTTCTGTTTGTTTCTCTCCCTTTCCTTGGGGCCTGACCCTGTGAATGAAATCATAACTGAGATATTCTCTTCTCAGGACACCAGAGGTCTCTGGCCTTTCCCCTGGCTTCAGGGGGTCGCAGAGAGCTTGCATTTTGTCTCTCTGCCTGTCTGCTGTGGATGACAAACACCCTCTTCTTCACAGGCACATGCAAACACTCAGTGGGCCTTTGCTGGAAGTATCAGAGATGAAATTATGCATTGCTCTCCCTTTCTAGAGGCAAGTGAGACCAGTTTCAGTTCTGTACTGGCCCCTACGATTCTGTAGCCATACCTCCCCCATCAAACTGATGTCTCCTTATGTTACTCTGGGGATGCCACCAGGTTAAAGTAACAGACCTGTCTAGCAATGTATCAGAGTGACACAAGCTGAAAGGAAGGGACAGAAGGACAGAATGACCAGCCACACTGACCTACAGTAGCAGTCAGCATCTGGGGCTTCCTGAGATGAAAGGGCTATTGCAGAGCTCTAACTCCTCTTTCCAGCAAGGCTGGTGACATTCATGCCCATATCAGTAAAGGTAAGTAACCCAAGGAGCATCTTTCTAGTGTGAGACCTTCCAGGTTTTCCTCACTCGGTGAAGAGGGCCTGGAATCTTCTGTCGACTCTCTGAGCCGACTGCAAAATGAACCAAACTCCTATCTGAGGGAGGCAATGCTGCCCTCCCGTCAGAGCAAAGCCTCAGTTCCTGACTCCCAGCTCTTACTCAGCTGGTGACTCTGAGCACGAGGCTTGCCTGTACATGAAGCAAGCTGCCCTCTCCGTGGAATGAAGTCATCTTCGTAACTGCTCTGAAAGTCATAGCTGATAGAAGCCATCAAAAGCCAGAAATGACAAAACATTCAAAATGGTCCTCGTGGCTCACTTCGCAGGACAGGCATGCACGGATGTGTTTGTGCATTTCTGTGCGCTGTACCATTCTTCTGGAGGGGCACTGTGTGTCATATACAATGCACTCAGGCTACAGGAATTACATCATCCATACCGAAAAGCAGACCCCTGCTTGGCAAGTCACTGCTACAAAGCTTAGGGCACGCAGGGTATTGCCTATCTGATACAACCCACTGAAACCGCAAAAGAAATGTACTCAAGGTAAGACTTTCCAGCCAGGATATGAAGGATAGGGCTGCCACTTTTCTGATACAAGTTCTCTGGTGCCATGTGCTGGGGGCTTTTGCTCTTATCTGGAAAAGCATCGCTGCACTGAGTTACCAACATCACTTTCTGGAGGATCCTGCAGAAGTCCTGCACCACGTTACTGTGCAAGCCCACCACTGCTCACAGCACTGGTGTGAGACACAGCACTGGGAAGAGCACCCAGATCTTCCTGTAATCTCCGCAGCCAAAGCCATGTCAGAGCTCAGCTCCAAGGAAGCTTAAAAAAAAAATTACATTCACAAAAAAGGCTTTTTTCATTGCAGACAGCGGCAAGGTGACTGGGCTTCCTCTGTACCTCCAGCCATCCTATGAGTAGAAAGTTTCCTGATTACCAATAGCCTCTTGTATCCTACAGACAAGATCTTTAATGAGAGGCTGATATTAGTCTTTCTCAATCGGTACCATTCAGTCTGGTGAGGAACAAATGCAGATTATCACCTCCTCAGCCCCAGTTTTCTCCGCTCAGGTTGGTGCTACTGACGGTCTCTCCATCAGTACCGCCAGAGATGACGGCAACCAAGCAAAGGCGCACAGAGCTGTAGAGGCACAGAGCCTGCGCCTCTGAACTGGGGACTGCCAGCCTGTTCACATCTTCCTAGGAAGGATCTATGGGGACTGAGGATGGAGAAGCAACCCAGCTATTTAGCTGCACTTCCATGGCTGCTGGTTGGCATACGAGAAACAAATCGGTGCTCCAGTTGGCAGGGAGGCCTGTGACTCACCAGAATGAAGAAGGATGCCTCCAGCCAGGGTGGAGCTCTCTGGAAGCTGGTCCAGCTATTGTCCACACTCACCTGTTCTTGACTAGGTGACTTCCCTGTCCACGGCGATCAATGCAAAGATGCCGTGCCAATGCTGGCTTCAGCGGCCAGAACACATTTCTTTCTATGTTCTATTTCTGGGCTATCCTTCTCCCCAGCCTCTGGGGTGAGCAAACCAATGTTAACATCATTTATGCCTGGAAGTTTTCTCGAGTGTGACAGATCTCTGGGTAAAACCCTACATAGAGGATCAAAACAATCATTGCAAACTTCCTAGCTACATCTTGGTGGATTCCCTTTTCTTATGTGAGCTTTGGGAAGTACGTACCATGCAAGCAGTATATACATGCATTTGTATCAGCCAGAAAATTACTGATCATCTTCTGTATCCTTCCTGATTAGGCAGAGCTGTCCTCCTGTCTGTCACTCAGGGCAGGGAGCACAAGCAACTCCAGATACACAAAGAGTTCAGTCTTACCAGCAGGTATTCGAACCATTCTGCCCCCATCCTCCAGTCTAGACCCAGGTCCTTGGTGAGAAAGCTGGCAACATTCTGCCGCCCTCTGTTAGACATGAAGCCCGTCGCGGCCAGCTCTCGCATGTTGGCATCGACAAAAGGAACCCCCGTTTTGCCCTCTGCAGAGACAAAAGGCAGTGCTGGGATATGATGACATTATTGGGCACTCATAGACCAGCCTGTGGTGCGTTCACAGCCACCCAAGCAGGTAAGCTAGTGCCAGCAGGCAGCGGCAGGGAGAGATTTCAGTGAGGTTTAGCTGGTGTGCAGCCACTAAGATGGAAAAGAAATAGGAAATTATACCAAAAATTAAAACGAGGAGAATTTTTGGCAAGAAAAAAGCAAGCAACAGAAAAATCTTAGACTGGAAAAACAATGAATCAATGAATTGCAGGGAATTTTGCAGAGCAAAATAGACACACAATAGTGAGATGGGCCAATAACAGAAAAATTCTTGACAGGTGACTAGTAGCAGAGAGGAATGTATTGGACAAGTCCCCAGGGGTTAGCACCTGAAAAGTAGGGAGCTTTGTCTACTGTTAAGGAAAAGATTTATTGTAGTTGTGGGCAAATGGACACACATGGCGTTAATGTGAAGGTATATAGGCGTGTTATTTCACTGATTCTGATACTTTCATCTGTTAGTCCCCCACAGTTTTAATTTGAGATCGTATGCTCACTATTCATGTGACAACAAAGTTATAAAAGCTAAAGAAAAGCAAGGATAGGCTGTGGCATAACGAAAGATGTGATTCATTCTAAGGCTGTTTTAACCTTCTAACCAAAACCAATTGGAAGAACAATTTAGCATTGATAATGACTGGTCAGCCTCTGCCTGACTAAACAGAAGGGACCAACAGGTCGTAAACACTTCCATCTGGGCGGGAAGATCTAACTGCAGTGCATCTCACAAAGCACGTACCAGCCGGACAGAGCCTGCAGAGTCACGATACCCCGTGGGCCTGCTCCTGCCTGGTGCTCAGTCTTGGAAGGGAAGCCAAGTATCCTGCACTCACACCAAACTGAGGGGTCGGATTCTTGTTTGGTGGTAACAGTTTAAATGACAGGGCCTGATCATGCCGACCATTCCCCTACGTAAACCTGAGTGAGCGTTAGGGCACATGTTAGCATGCAGACGTGCAGAAACCAAAAGCATGCTCAGCCAAACCTGCAGTTTCTACTGACCTTTCCAACAGTCAAAGAGCTGAAGGTCTTTTTTCCAGGGGACCTCTTTACTTTGAAGCCCTATTGAGGAAAAAAATGAAGTGCTAATAAAGACAAATACTGACACAGGCGGTTATTAATAAAACAATGACAGCCAGAGGCACCTTGGTTGACACAAGACTTTAGGACGAAGCTAGCCCTCTCAGCGGCATTACAAACAAGCCACGTTCCTTCTGTGAAGGCTTAGAGATGATCTGTTCCTCCTTTCAAGTGTTGCAAAGGGATGTCTCATGCACAAGGAGGATGCTCCAAGCCTAGCGGATTTTGATTATTTTGTTGGTGTTTGCGCTTTCTTTTTTACTTAAAAATGATTCAGAGTACACAAGTGGCCAGAGATGTGCTCTAGCCCAAGCTCATATTTTCTCGTTCATTTTTACTCCAGGAAAATGTTTATGTGAAATCCATTTCTGTAGCAGATACTGAACCCAGAATTATCTGGCAGAAGCCCCCTGCTAACAGTTTGCTTCTACAGCAGGGTAAGAAAAGATGAGGGTGATGACTTTATGTTTGCAGGGGTCCAGTGGCAATTGCAGTCCTCTGTACAGTGGAATGGAGGCAGCAAGGATGGCTCAGCTCTAGCTCCACACATGTAAGGTTAGGCCCACCACTGGCATCCAGTGCCACCTGAGATACTGTCGGGCCTTCGAAACAGCTATATAGGTCTGGCAGATGTGACACAGGCCCCGAGGGAGACGTGCTCCTCTGCAGCCGCAGCTGGCTGCCAGGCAGACTGCCCTAGGACATCTAAACCAGTGCTGTACGCTTAGGTGTGGGCAGCTACATCACATGGAGAACTGCTCACCCAACACAGGCATCTGCTGTAGGGTTTGCTGACTGTATGGACTAGGTATTCGTTGCTGCAGTGAGAGTTCAGACCCCCATTTCATGTGCAGACACCTCCATGTAAGTGACTGGGTCTGGAGCTGAATCTCATTCTGATTCCTCCATAGTGCAAGGCAGAAAGAATATCTGGTTTCTTGGGATTCACACTGCTGGGTCAGTTCCAGCTCTGCCCCAGATTCTCTGGTCAACCTGGGCAAGCCTGAAGCCTGGATTCTCTCCAAAGGTGGAGTGTCTCTGGAAACAGCATCTTCACTCTTATTGTGCTGCTGTTTCCCACTGCCATGTGATAATACTACTCCCCATATCTAATCAGCTTTGGCACAAAAGTCTCAGTGTCTACACTGTGTCCAGCACCATGGTGTTGAGGCACTTCTGTGCTAATAGTAAGTCCCCAGCAACGTCCCAGAGTGGCGACACAAGCGTTACGAGAACAACATTTGTACAACCCAATAGTGACAGCCTCTTCTCTTACTTTTCCCGCTCTAAGATGGTGATCCATACACACCTCTTAATGAGAAAATCCTTTTGCCGTACTTCAGGGCCACAAATCGAAAGTAATCCCGCCACAGCAGTTCAAACAGGACCCTAAAACACAAAGCCAGCTCTGTATTTCACTGTGAGTCAGATAAAATTACCAAATTAGGATGTTGCTTCCATAGCACCCACCATTTACCCCATGAGATTTATTCACAATGAGCAATTTCACATGCCTTCCGACGATACCATTCTTGGCTCAAGTCTACTTACCTAGCTTGCACCTGGATGACTACAGCAAGGGCAAATGTTGTATGAATCACTTGGGAAGCTTTCCTTACCTCTAGTGCAGGAGCAGAATTCAGGAAACCTGTTTCTCATCCATCCCTGCTGGGATGGGCGAGGACCTGATTCAGCTTCACACTTCCGCACGAGCAAGCATGTGAGCACATTCCTAAGAGCTTTGAACTGATTTAAGCAATAACCCTTGTAAAGGACTTAGAGGCACCTTTCAGAACTAGGTTTGCAGTGGTCTAGCTCATGAGATCAGGTGTTAGGCCCACAGAAAATCGTTTTATATAAAGAACTTCTATACAATAAGGGCTTCTTATAAAATGATGGCACCTCAGCCTCTGGGAGCTGCTTCAGCTCTCTGGCGTATTGGAAATAATTCTGCTCAGCTGGTGTTTAGACTTACAAGACCTTTCTGGAAAATCTGATTACAAACAGGACACTGTCCAAATGCTAAAAACTAGTGTCACGATGCTGAGGTTCGATCAGTCCCTCACAGGCAGCCACCATGACCATGTACTTCACTGTACAACTGACTGCAGTGCCTGGGAGCTTGACAGCTTCTTTTTTATAATTATCTATCACTTTAAAATGCTTAGATCACCACAGCACCACAGCTGCAGGCAGGCTGGCCGGCTATTAGACAGAAAAACATGAGTATGTTCATTTCTTGAAATCTTTCTTCTCTTAATTGTCTTTGAATAAAAAAGAAAAGAGCATACGCTTCAACAGGCAAAAGGTCGATATTTTCTCTGTCATCTGAATTGTAATGAAATTGAGTATTTTGGCCAGAATTGTTGGCAATGTTCTGCCTGTTCTTCACCAACTACTGTGCTGTTTGACATGTTGCAAATGTAACAAACCAATACAAAAACATAGTTCTACAGTTTGCACAAACTTTTTGGTTTGGGTTTTTCCCATCCAGGTCTTTGTTAGGCCAGGCTCTAACATGAACCTGTCTCTCTGTAAGAGCTCCCTACCAGGCTCCAATTCAGTGTCTGGGCAGATGGGGGTGCATGAGCAAGTTCCAGGCCAGCCCAGGGATGGATACACTGCTCTCAACTGCCCCGGACTCCCTCAGGACAACCTGCAGGCAGGCGAGCTGACAGCAGTGCAGTGAGGAAGAGCACGGGTGACAAGGCAGGATGCATTGTCCCCTCTTCCCCTTTGCTATGGTGGTGTGGTCATGGTCAAACAGCCGAGCAAGCACAGGGCCATTTGTTGGACTGCGGCCAGACACCACGTGATTCATACAAGTTGCAGAGTCGCTGAGCCTTTTGGGTGAAACCCTGCTCATATCCTTGGAGTGAGAAACCCTTTGGCTTTTATTTGTAGATCATTCTTCTTCCTTCTCATCTAGCCCATAATAACAATACAGAGAGGGATGGCAATGATTTACAGAGAACAGTTTTAAAAATCACGAACCACAATTTCCCAGCAATAATAGTGACAACTAGCATTAATAATTCTTACTTATAAAGTGCCTAAAGCCTCTGGATGTGGAAGGCAGACTAATAAATCCATACTGGAGCAGAACTGCAATGCAACCCAGAGGAATCAGAGAGCAGGCACAGGAAAAACAAACATTAATTAAGAAGTTAACAAATCGCTCTCTCCTGTGCGTGAGATGCTGGTTTCCTTTTCAGAGAAAACAAGCCACAGTGATCGTGCAGGGACATACCAGTACGTGCTCTGATTCGCCGTTCTCTCTTTTTCGTACTTCTGGATCTGCTCATAGATGTATCGAGGTGAAATGCAGCCCAGCGCCAGCCTGAAGGCAGAAGAATGATGTCCTGAACGCAAGGCAGGACTGACAGCTTGATGTCTGTGCAGAGGGAGTGGAGGGGCAGTTTTGCGTTTAGAGTTGTTGTCTGAAAATTTTTGCTTGGTTTGCAGTTACGCCACTGACTTCCCAAAAGGCTTTAGTGGAGTTGTATGACTTTTTTTTTTTGCAACTCTGCAATCTGAGAATCAAAATCCTCCCATCCCCAGCGTATGACTGTTACAGGAGTCTCCAAGCTACTGAGATAAATCATTTTACACAGGTTTGACAAGTCTTGCCTGAAGACTTGATCAGCTGGTAACTTAGCACACCAACGACAAACCCAGAAATGGATCTCAAATGCCAGCCTCCACATCATCTGCCTTGGCTATTCAACAGTCCTCCTTTTACTCCAAATCTATTTATTATAAGCTCAGGGCTCCTATTCCTGCAGTACCTTAGTGTAGCATTTGAGCAACCAGAAGGCAAGTGACTTGCTGAAAATCTCAGGCAGGGTAGGAAAACTAGGGAATCAAACCCAGCTCTGGCATTTCAACCCACCGGGCTCCTTCAACTTCCTCCCAATCAGTACTGCACAAGACAGGAAAGAGCTTGTAGACTCCAACCCCATGGCAAAAGGTGATGAAAAACAAATCTTACCTTGATTTTCCTAGAAATGTATTTTACTGCAATTTCCCACTAGGGCTCGTGGAAGCGTTTGATATTCTGATGAATTTTGGAAAACAGGAAGAAAGGGCCTGAAAAGTTTTTCCTTAATTGTTGACCAGCTCTAACACTCAGAAATGGCCAGTATGAGGTGCTTGCAATCTGAACTGGTCTGATTTTGATTATCTAACAGAGGAACACTTTGGGGCAGGCAGATCAGGGCTGGCTGCTCTGCGCATATGGCCAGCTTTGAAAAACTGGAGTGGAGGCTGCCACTGGTAGAGAACTTCTGCAGTGCCAGGGGTCCTGGGATCCCAAAGTGCCACCAGGTGGAGCCATCCACTGCAACCACCGAAGCACAAAGCTGGTTGAAAATAAGAAAACCTGACCTGTAACAGCCTCAAAAAATTGTTTCATATTGCAATTCTGTCAAGAAAATGCTCCAGATGCTCTCAGCATTAGGCTGAACTAAGTTCTGCTGTTGCAGTTTCAGTCCAGAATTAACTCTGCCTCTTACAGTGCTGGAAATCCCTTACAAGCCATCATATTTACCCAAATAAGAGATCCTTTTGCAATAGGAATAATCGGAAGCATCTCTTCACCCCACGGAAAAAGGGAATGGCAGTGAAGTGAGGTGACCTGCCCCACACTATTCAGCAAACCAGGACTGGATGGAGTTCTGCTACAGCCCCATCAACACGCTGAAGCTACACTTTCTTCCCTGGCTGCTCTCAAGCAGCCCAGATACACAAAACAGCACGAAGCCAAAGACAAGTTGCGTGTCTCTCCAGTGCCCCCCTGGCCACATCGCTGCTCCCAGCACACTGGGCTCTTGGCACAGTATTGCTGCACTTGGGGAATTCCTAACTGCAAGAGTGTTCCCAGAGAACCACTGTCTGGAAGCACAATAAAGAGCAGCTCTGAGGCTGCAATACCCGAAGAAAAACAGCAAGGGACTCACACCTTGCCCCCTGCTCATGCCCACTGAGCGTTCAACAGACAGGTAACATCAATTTGGGATGACAGCAGAGAAGGAGCTTCTAGTCTCACAACAAAAATCCTTACCATGGTGCAAACTTAGTTGAGTAATCCATTCCCACCAGTCCATTACGAGTCTCCTTGTAAGATGCAACCAGGTTCTGTGCAAGCAAAAGAACAAAAGGTTTTAATACTTTATGTGCAACCTGCTAAATATGTTTTCTTTCATACTGGAGCCAAGGAAATCTGGCTGGGCTCCCTCTCATGGCTGCCTGCAAGGATTACAGAGCTGCCAAATTATTGCCTCCAGTGCACAGGAATTAATCAGGCCAGCAGTTTTCATTATAGCTTTGGGATGCGTGTCACAAGCTATGCCCCCAGCTTCATGTCTTTCTACAAGTGCTACGAAACTGGCTCTGCTGCTGCCTGCCCATACCCATCTGATTGTGGAACAATAATCCACTCTCAAGCACCAGCAGGACTGGCAGTTGGTTCCCTTGTCCATGTGGCTGCTTGTTTGGGTTTGAGAACCACAGTGTCTGACAGTGCCCAACAGTCAGCTGCAGGAATCCTGCTGTTATTTCCAGGCCACCTGCATTTACAGCAGGGTGCAGATCTTCCATTTTCTGGGCACTCCATTGACAATACAGAGGACACGGGGACGTCTGATCTCTCCTTTGTCTCCTTGGCTGCACAGGTTACAACTGCTGAAGGGCTGTTCTAGCTCACCAGGGAAGAAAATATTTGCATAACAAAAACGAAGGAACAGATTTCCCAGCACTGACTGCAGTAATGCTTGACCACGAGTAGAAGCTATGCATGCTTGTACTGGTTTTGGCTGGGACAGAGTTAATTTTATTCACTGTAGCTAGCATGGGGCTCTGTTTTGGATTTGTGACCAAAACAGCGTGGATAACACAGGGATGTTTTTGTTACTGCTGGGCAGGGCTTACACAGAGCCAAGGCCTTTTCTGCTTCTCACCCCACCCCACCAATGAAGAGGCTGGGGGGGCACAAGAAGTTGGGAGGGGACATGGCTGGTACAGCTGACCCCAACTGACCCCAGGGGTATCCCACACATGATGTCATGCTCAGCATATACAGCTGGGGGAAGAAAGAAGGGGGAATGTTCCGAGTGATGGCGTTTGTCTTCCCAAGTCACGGTTACGTGTGATGGAGCCCTGCTTTCCTGGGGATGGCTGAACCCCTGCCTGCTGATGGGAAGTAATGAATTAATTCCTTGTTTTGCTTTGCTTGCATGCACGGCTTTTGCTTTACCTATTAAACTGTCTTTACCTAAACCCACGAGTTTTCTCACTTTTACCCTTCTGACTGTCTCCCCCATCCCACCGGTGGGGGGCGGTGAGCCAGCAGCTGGGTGGGGCTGAGCTGCCTGGTGGGGTTAAACCACAACAATGCTCCCCAACAGCAAGGGAAGGGGAACTTCTGTAGCACAGCTGAAAGACCCCCCCTGGAGGCTGTCCCAGTGAGCACCCTGGACACAGCAGACTTCTTAACCCATCTCAGGCAGAGATGCTAGCCCCTTTATCCGCAAAGCTGCGCAGGGTCTGATGCTGTTGGAAATCAGCACACATGTCTTCATCTAAATTCACACAAGGCAAATTTAAGGCAGTTTCTCAAACTAGACCAGGAAAAGGTTCAAAAACAGTCAGGATGCACAGATGAAATGCAGTCAGCAGCAGCTTCACTCCACCAAAGTGAGGGAGCAAGGAGCAGCTGTAATTATTGGCTGTGAGTTTTTAAACCAGACTACTAGGAACCTCCTACTATTTGTAACTGTGGGCAGCAGCTTGGGTCAGTTGTTCCTCACCCCAGTTGCAATTGCAGCCCTACACACGACTTTTCACTCCTCCAAAATGGAGGAACTACATTGCTGATGACATGGGACAGGAGAGTAGAAAAGGGCACGTCAAGGTAAAGGAGCTAAAGAATTGTCCCAATTCCCAGAAGTTGATGGAAAAAAGGACTTAAGAGGGATGACCACTAAACTAGGATCCTAAGTATTTGGCTTACATTCCCAGTTCCTTGATGACTTCTTTCTGATTTAGTTTGTCTCTCTGAAAAGCTGAAATAATGCTAATTCCCTCCTTTGTGAAGTGTTATACAGGAGCTAAGGAAATATTATTAGGAAGTGAAATTGCAGCCTCACCCACTTGCACAGCCGTATGTAAGAGGGGGAGGATGCAGACAAGGAAATGTAAGAGTTACCGTGTCCCAAAAATAATACTGCAGTCTCATCAAAGCCTGGGTCTCTCCTCCGCTGCAGGGGAAGGCTGTTCGTGGATCAGTCACAGGATCTGCCACAGAAAACACCATCACCTCGTTACCCCCTTGGAAAGCATTCTAAGGTAGGGAGCTTAAAACCTAGGGATTTTCAGCAATAGGGATGTCCGCTTTGGGGACATAAAAGATTGTGCCCTGGTCTTCCTATAAAACAAGGGCCCCCAAACCTATTAAAAATTAGTGACTAAGATGTTTTCTGCCCAGCTGCAGGGCAGCTCCTCCCTGCAGGGAATTTACCTTCATTTGCTGTACGAGTGAACAGAAGGTTAGTTACAGTTTGAAGGGCAACCACTGCCTCTGGGAGGCCTCCATGTTTTGATTCTCAGTATGAAACATCTCTACATAGGACTTCATGGGAGCAACTGCCAAATTAAGTTTTCTTACCCTTCTGTCCCAAATCCTCCATTGTAGGGATACACCCTTCTTCCACCCCAGGAGCCAGAGGCTTTAGCTGATCTGCCATGCGCACGGTTGGCCGGACCTTCGCCTCCGATTCCACCGCTTTTCGGAAATGGGTGTAGACATCGGGCAACCTGCAGAGATTACAGCGCAGTCAGATCTCCATGGGATGGCTACCCTGCCCCCTGCCCCCACAGAGGGTTAACTTTTTAGGCTGCGCTCGCTCTCCTGAAGCCCAAGTTCGTATTTGTGATGCATGTTTGTACAATCACCTGGCACAAAAGAGGCAGATACCCCTAGGGCTAGCAGCAAGAGGAAGTTCAGTCCTTCACCCAATTCCTTTCTGCTTCTGCTGCGAATGGTGCCTTTTCAATTTAAGGTGTGTCCTGCCAGGGCAATCCATGAGGGTCAGATTTATCTCACCTAACTTCTGATTACCCACAAGGCTGACCACATGTAAAAACCGCGCAACCTCCCACTGCCTTTTCAGTTAATGGAAACAGGCATTTTTATGCCTCACCCTTCTGCCCTATTTTATACATTTTCTATAGGACACCATGAACCACCCGACTCCATCACCTAAACCTCAAGCAACTGTTGAGGGAGCCATGAAACGTCCAGATGCAAAGGGCTACTGTCACAGGCAGCTGCTTTTAGCCAGATGGAGTAAAGGAGCAATCCAGTCCAATGCCACAAGGACTCGGCACTGCAGACTGAGTATCCCAGTTGTGCTGGTAGAAGGGCAAAGAGAAACCGGTTCCTCAATAAATGGTCAAACGAACCCCTTGGCTTTAGGCATATCAGAGCATAAATCCTACTAGTACAGAGGGATGAATGTGTCCCTTCCCCTTGATGTGTATGAGCATGACAGCACTGTTCCATAAATGCAGATGGACTCATGGGTCCCTTCCCCGTGGGACTGAGAACCCTCCTGAGCAGTTCACTGGAGTGAGAAACAGATGGGAGAGTGGAGGAGTAAGCGATACCAGGGAGCAGCCCACCTGGCAATAGGCCTGAAGGGAAGGTCATCCCGATGATACAGCGTGGATGCCCAGAATGTCTGAATCTTCACCCCGTGCTGGCTACACACCCGGCACAGCCCCTTCTCCACATCCAGCTCCTCCTGCGTGGCCTAGGGAGAACAAAATGCAGTGAGGCCATGGCTGCACAGCCTCGGCTCCCACAGGCACACAGACCCTGGGCCCTGGTCTTGCCCTCCTCCCTCATCTCCACATTTAGCTTTATCCCTTTAGAGAGCTGCACACAGACAATCTCTGAGTATTTTCCTCTGCCAAACCCAAAAAGTGTTTTCACTCTTCAAGTGCCAATACCAGAATAAGGAACTCCTTGATGTAGGATGGACAAACAATATGTAAAAGAAATCCACTAAGTGTTATTGAATATCAGGATAACATTCCTGTTTCAAGAAGTACTTGAGCCACAGATTTTTGGGAGGCTAGGAAACTATGCAGGGGAGGTATCTTTACAGATTTGTCCTGCTCCTGTGGTCTTCTCTGGGCATCTGTTATTGGTCACTGTCAGGAAAAAGACTATGGAGTTAGGGGAGGCCTTTTGTCTGATCCTTTGTGGTTGTTCTTAGTGCTGCATGGATTATTGAGTTACAAAGGGTTGTAGGCCTGACAACAGGAATACCTGCAGTGCAGGTCACAGAGTAATTCCTGCACTAGACAGCGCTGAGGCCCAGACTCTGCTAATGCATAGATGCACTGAGTGCATCTATGTACATATATAGGTATGTGTGCGTGTACACAAAGCCTCTAGGCCCAGTGGTTTGGATCCAGAGCCCTCCATTGAATTCAGCAGGCTCTGGATCAAACCACTTAGCTCCGTGAAGACAGGTCAATGACACGCCAACCCCTGTCAGCAGTCCGGGACCAGACTCCTGTTTCGTTCTTCAACACACTGGTGGGCAACTGCCTAAATACGGGTGCTGTCAACTCACCATGGGCCTTTTCTACACTGGATACAATATGCCCCCTGGTAACTAGCTCCCTGTGCAAGGAAGGCACCAGGAAAAGGCAGCTTGATGCAAACAGAAGGAGGAATGGACTCAGCTGACCTAAAATGCTACTTGCCAGAAACTCCTCTTCCTCAAGACACAGCATTTGCAAGAGATCAGTCACAAATAGCTGCTGCCATCCAGCAAGGACTCCCACCCAGACACCTACACCATCCCCATCCCAGTTTCCCCAAGGTTAACTATACCACAGACAAGAGAGGCTCTGAACATACATGGTGATCTGCATCACCATTTGGTTGTGAAAGAAACCTCCTCAACCTAATTTTATCTTTTAACAATGTCACTCAGATATTTCCCTTACCTCTTCATGGAAAGCCACAGCGCTGACAGAGCCCAACTGAGTAATCAGATCACGGACCACATCTTCCGGCTTCCCCTTTCTCACAACCAGGGTACTGCAAACACAAAATATTGGCCTGAATGATGTTTGATGTTATTGTTATTTATGTGTACGGGAGACCCTAGTTCTGGCCCAGGCACCCACGTACTAGTTCTCTGTGGAGCACAGACAGCATGTGGAGGCAGACAAGACAGGATTTGACTAGCCTACATTTCTTAGGACCCAATGAACACAGTTTGTAAGCCTCTGGGGCTGAGTTTGCGTCAAACACATTTCTACCACCCCGGATGCCTTAGAAAGGATGACTGGGCAGAAAGCCAGACTGTTACCTAAAAGTAAATCTGTCAGATCTGTTCATCCTCACACACTGAGGCTGAGATTCAAGAACTGATTCCTCTTTCAATCCCCTTCACAGGTAGTGGTGGCCTGTGGGCAGACCCCTCTCCACTTTCATGTGGGAGTATTCAGAGGAATTCTTTCCTCCGAATGCTCTGTGTTTGTAACAGAGTCAACAAAACTTCCTTCCCACCTTGCAACCTCACCAACTGCCCAGCTGTGTACCCAGGGCACGAGATCAAAAGAGAAGCTGTGGTGAGAAAATTGGTCAGCAGTGGGTGCAGAGTTCTGAGAGGAGCCTCATACGTGACCCTGTCCCTTTCCCTCTTTCTCTCTCTCTCTCACACACACAAAACTGCGTCATCTAACAGAGGCATGTGGTGGAGAATTTCTTGAAGGGGTAACACAGTGTTTTTGCCAGAATAATTTAAAGCGTAACTGAAAAGTTTCCCAAAGATGGGCTGGGTCTGAAGAAGGCAGGAGCAAGGGGTGCTGCTGCGAGAGCTGCTTCCCTTCCATCCCACAGAAAAGCAGAGATCAAAGCTGCCCACAAGGAGCACCACAGATCAGTCGTGGAGGACATTTCTGTCTACCACTGCATTAAGATACTTCATGGCTGTGGAAATGGAGCCTAGGTCTTGGCGTGGCTCTTCAAAACCACGCGTCTCTCACTGCAGAACACCAATCTCTTATCAGCCACTGACAACAGCACAGCAGCATTCAAGCAGCTCTGAATCTGTTCGCTGCAGGGTGGGTGCAGATGACCACTGATCAGTTCTTTCAGTATCCTGTGACAGTCACCATTTGCATGGTCCGTGCTGCACTGCAAACCCAGAGCCATTCCCCTGGCTTCTACTACCACTGTTATGCTGCTCTGGGAGAAGACAGGCTGGCTGATGCAACTTTTGCTAAGCAAAGCCAGATGTTATCTGGTAATGGGATTCTTCAGCATGTAGACCTTCAGGCTCTGGTCTACCCGAATACAGTTTCTAAAGCCATAATAAAGGAGGAATCCCTGAAGACCCCCCTCCCACAGTGTAGCCTACCAAAGAGATTGGGTTTAGCAGGATGGGACATGAGCAAACCTAGCTCTCCAGTCTCACAAGCCAGGATCCATGATGGTCTGTCTCAAGCCAGCTCCTAGGGAAAACTCGCTAGGGACAAGGAAGGACACGTGCCACAGTGGCTAGTGTTCTTGCCTACATCTCGGAAGACTGCTGTTCATGTCTTCGGTCGCCAGGACTCCAGGCAAAGTGCTTAAGGCTGATGCCCATCTGTGGCATCTGAGTTCAAAAAAGCAAAACCTTGAATGGCACGCAGCCTGGATGGCTTTTTGCTCCCTTGCAGATGCCACAGCAGGTCAGCTGAGCAGGGGCCATGTATGGGACCTTCTTGTATCTAACAGAGGGGCTGTGGCTCTCGGAAATGATCCATCATCAGAGCCCAGAGTATCTGCCATGATTTGACTCACAGCATAAACATGTGTTGAAAAAGAGAAAGAAAATTAAAATAGACATGTTATTTGCACGGTGCTTTCTCAACTACCTTCCTTTTTTCTTGAGCGTTTCCCTTAGATCCTTCACGCTTTCCAGCAAAAACCTGAGCCGATGGGGCCCGGTCTTCGGGAAGCCGTAGCAGTGGGTGCCCAGGTAGTGCCGCGGGTCGAAGCAGTAGAGGGGAATAACGAAATCTGCGTTGCCCTGAGCCCAGTGGAGCACCTGCAAACACAGAGGGGGCCATGACAGCTCTCGGGGGCAGGATGCAGCGCGCACCTCTCCCCAGCCTACCCAAGAGCGGGGTTCTTTCTAAAGAAAC
>JADKXX010006482.1:0-142645 GCA_017310255.1 Butorides virescens
CGGGGGCAGGGACCCACCGCCCGCCCCGTCCCCCCGGGGTGGGGGGGGAGAGAGCAGGGGGTTGGAGCGGCTCCCCGGAGGGTGTGGGGGGCCGGCGGGGCGCGGGGAGGACCTGCCTCCCCTGTGGGGTTCTGCCGTCCCCGGCGCAGCCCTCGCCTGGCGTTGCCCCGCTCGGGTCGCTGTGTCCCACGGGTTATCGCTCGGTGCCGTGAGTCAGCCCCGGGGAGCCTGTCCCGGACAGCCGGGCTCGGACCCTGACACGGGCGGTCCCGTTACCGGGATGCATTCAGCTGTTGAGCCAGCCGGGACGGCGTTCGCTGGCTGCACGGTCTCGCGTGGGTCCCGCTTCTGTGGAAAGCGTCACGGCCATGCCAGGGAGCTGTGGGAATGCCTGGCCCTCGCCCTCCAGCCTTACCGTGAGCAAAGTCCTCCCAGCACGGAGTCCATCCCGAGCGGTGAGGATGGGGTGAGCGGCAGGGAGGAAGGCTCTGCGGTGGGCATGGACCCTGTGGGCGAGGGAAGCAAGAACCCGTGTGGCGTGAGCGACCGGGCCGGCCGGCGGAGCTGGGAAGCTGGGTTTCCACCTGGATGGAGCGAGTGGCTGTCGTAGGGAGCCGTGCCGTGTCTCAGGCTGATGCTCCGGTGGGATTTGCTCTGCCGGCACCAAACCTCAGCCCCCCACGGCTGGTTGGGGAGAGGAGCAGAGTGGAGATGGGAGCTGTGTGCCAACATGAGTGGGTGTGCGCCGGTGGGCTCGCCAGGTCCTGCGTGACGGCCAAGCGCGGTTCTCACTGGCCCCAGCGCAGCTTGGAGCGTGGTTTCCCTCTCAGCTGCTGCTTTTATCCTCCTCTTCAATTCCTGCCTTGTAATCCAGTGGTTTTTGGAAGTAAACCCACTGCTGGTTTGGTGCAGGATCCACATGCGTTGCTGATGTGCAGACTGAAAATCTGGGGCTCACTTGGGGTTTGTGTGGGATTTGAGTGATCCCAGGGATTTCCAGGGTCAAGCTCTTTTGCTTCTTTGGTGAGTGTGAGCTGTTTGGTGGAACCTCCTTCTGTGGTGCCTTGTGAATTTATTTCCAGTCCGGCACATGTAGTTTGATGCAGCTCCGTGCAGGATTCATGCCCGGAGTGCGGCTTCTCGGAGCCGTTCCTCAGGCGTGTGGGAGATCAGCTGCAACTGGGGGCTTGCACGTGACGACCTGTGTCTTGAAAATCCCTGCGTTGGATGGTGTACTTTCCAAGAGCCCCGAATTTGACATTGGTTATAACCGCGTGTGTGAATGTTTCCTGGGGCTCCTGCAGATTTGGGGTGTACCTCTGCAGCTTAGGAGGCTTAGGGAGGTTTTACAGCTTGTAAAAGCTCCTCTGTTGGAGACAGAATGTGAGGCTGGATGGGCTGCCAGCCTGGTGGGATGTGGGTTTAAAGGCTCTTCTGTACCCTCCATCTCTAAACAGGTTTTGGTACTGCAATTCTTTCCTAGGGTCTTAAATCTCTGTCAGAAACCCACAGCTCTGCCCTGTCAATGTGTGCTGGTGAGTGAGGCATTTCTTTTTTTTTTTGGAGGCTGTTAGAGCCCATGAGGGAGATGTGTTCGTGCAGAGGGATGTAGTCTGGATTTTCATCCAGGATGGAGAGACTGCATTGTGAAGAGCCAGTGATTACGGCAGCCAGAGGAACGCAGTCCGTTCTCCATCCCTTCCAAAGTGTTGCTATTGCTTGATGATGCTTTGTGGTGTTAGCGTGTAGCTTGGACTCGATGTGTTTTCTGAATTTTCCTGTGGGGCACATGCTGGTGAGGATCGCACGATGTGTCTGGCTCCCAGGGAGAGCAGTGGGATGGAGCATGATGCTGCAGCACGGAAGGTGATGTGCTTCCAGCCCTGCTCTCCACAGCTGGAAGTGGGGACCAGTGGGAAATCTGGCAGGATTTTCTGTACTGGTTGACCTGGCCCTGCTGTCAGAGACCTGCTGGTGGAGGCTAGAGGGAAGTGAGTCAGGGTTTGCTGTTAGAAGGGATATCTTTTATTAGACTGCTTGGTTAACGCGGGCTGGTTTTGGAGCATATGAGCCTGTCTACACACAGAAGCAACAAACCTCAGAGCCGAGAATTAGGAGGGAGCGATTGCTTTGAGCTTACTTTGGCTTTCCTAATTGAGGAGATCATCTGAAAGTAAAGGGGAAAAAAAAAGATGTTTAACTAAGGTTCAGCCTGTACAGTTCATCTGGTCTAAGGAAACATCTTTTCTTGCTATAAATCTCTGAACTCTTAGATCCTGAGATCCAGCACAGGAAAGGGAAATGCATCCCATGTGCCAGCCTTTCTCGGGAGGCAGCCTGGCTCCCACGAAGGGGAGCTGGGGGTGACAGGGCTGGGGCTCGCTGGTGCCTGACAGCAGCAGGAGGCTGCTGGGCTCGGTCACTTCCACTCCCTTCCCGCACGTAGTACAGGCCAAGTGCAACGTGCATAGAAATGTGCAGAATGTCAGCTGTGCACCGGGGAGACGGAAAATGCATTACAGAGCCATAAGAAGGGGAATATGGAATTCAACTTTTTTTTTTATTTCCTCAGACACTTTCTACCAAAGCTATAAATGGCCCACTGATTGTGAACCTGGCAGGTTCACTCTGTCTCCAGACTTTTTATTTATTTTCCCATTGAAGTTGCATAAGGGGAAATGAGTGACCAGGCGTTTCTGGTGGGTCCTTCCAGGGAGCAGTTCCCCATCCCCATGTGTGGCTGTGCACACTGGTAAGGTCTGCATTTGCCTTTGAGTGTGATATGAGATGCAGAGATGGCGAATGTCATCTCGACTGTGCTTGAAGTGTGCTGTCTCCGCAGGCTTGCTCCGTACCCCGTGCGGTACAAACCTTCTTCTGATGTGGTGAATGCTGTGGTAAGTGAGCATCAGGCGGACAGGACAAGTGCTTTTCTGTCTGTGAAGGCATGAGTGAGCATGCGTGAGCCTGGATATGTGGGCACTGTTTTCTGTCTGTCCCTGCAGTTCTGATCTGGTCTGGCCAAGTAATCTTCCCATTAGTCAGTAAAATGGCACCAGTGTCCAGCTGAATCTGTCTGTCCTAGCTCATCTATAGTGATGCGTGAAAGAAAAAGCAAAGATCTCTGTTAAAATAGATGCTCTTGAAAGCCACTGGGAAGCTGTTCCCTGCAGAAGACTGCTTACATGGGAAGGGGAGAGCAAGAGAATAACACTGTAGTGGGGCTAGTGGGGAGTTTTGGGGCTGCAGGTTAGGGGTGCGTGGCTCCACAGGGCTTGGGGCCAAAGTTGAGCCTGGGTTGGTGGAAGATGCAGCATCAGCATGGCCAGTGGCAGGGACCCATGGAGAAGTTTGGCCCAAAGCTGGCTCACCTGGTGCTGCAGTGGTTGTGGTGGAAGGGTTCAGTGAGCTGAGGGTGCGTGGGTTCACGGTTGAGCCCTGTGGCTGCTCACAGGTCTTCCCCCTGCTTCCCCATCTCTGCGACCTGAGGTGGGGACATGCTGTTGCATGTTATTGCTGTGTCTGGCCTCGGGTGCCAGCTTCTGTTCCCAGAGCACTTGGGACATCTGCAAAGGCTACTGTCTGGTTTGACCTGGACTTTCTGAGCCTTTTAGAAGTCAAGGGTGAAAGGTATACCTGTACCCCCATGAAAGAGGGGGATTCAGCTCCCAAATGCATTCCCCAAACACTTTTTCCTCCCTGCAAGATCCTAATATAAGTGTTAGTGGAGACCAAAGGACTCTGAGTTTAATGACTATGTGTAGTAGGCTGGAGTCTGCCCTCCTCTACTGAGTTAAAACCCAGGTCGGACACCATTTTATGCAGAACTAACTGTCACTTCCATGAAAGCTCCCCTAATTTTATGTTCTCTGCTCTGCAAGATGATCTGGGGCAGCCCAAGGAGGACAAGTCACAAGAGCAATGAAACCTAGGGTGGAGCCGAGTCAGGCTTTGGCTCGGCACCATGGAAGCTGCATGGGACAAAGTCCGGTCGGCAATGTGTGCTGCATGTCATGCCCAGCAGCATGGGCCAGATCCTGGAAGGAGCCGGCCAAGCTACTGCGTGGGCTGCTGTGTAAACAGCATGTGTGCGGGCCAGGTCCTTGGAGAGGGTGGGAGGATGGGTTGAGTGTTCAGGTAGTGATTAAATGCCAAATTGCTTGAAAAAATAGCCCTAGGTGGGTGTCTTAGAGGCGCTCTGCAAACCTACTATGGCCAGGAGCTTGCGTGCCAAATAAGAAGTCATCTGATTGATAGCTAGATGATTTGGAGGAAAAAAGGCCCTGTACAGTTGCTTTAGGAAAATAATTTGTGAGATAAGAAGTCTTTGCGAGGGAGTGTCTGAAATCCAGTGCTGCTGAAGGGTGTTTGTGGCCTCTGTGATGCTTTGAGTGCTCCTGTACTACCAGGACTGTCCTGGAGCGATTGCCTTTGCCTTGTCCACATGAAGGTGTTTCTTACACAGTAGCTTACAAGTGCCCACAAATCCCCAAGAGACTACTGAAAATTTTACATGCAACAGTTTCTAGCCCAAACATCATGCGCGTAAATGAACTCTGTATTGTGCTATGAGTCCTGTAGCTGCTGATCTTATACAAAGGTTTGGAGGAAGACTTTGGGGTATCTGCTGAGGTCTGTCCTTGTACGTGGAAGTCCATTGTGGTGAGGATAGTGGATTATTTGGACTGCTTAGTGCTTTTGTGCTACAACCTCTTCAGGTTTTTGTGGTTGAGCAGAGGTCAAGTCACTGTGGTCTAGTTGCAAACTGGAAATAGTGCAGTGCCCTCCATGATAAGAGCCTAAAAAAATCTAGCAGAGATTTTATTTCTTCATAGCATGCTGTTAGCACCTTTTGCTCTGCAAGGTGGCAGCAGTGATGCCCTATCCCGAGGCATGAGGACCCTGCAGAAGGGTGGTGGACACCGGGTGGAGGGCACATTTCTCAGTAGTGGGGAAATCTCGCCTCCGATCTGGGCGAAGGGGTTGGCGCATCCCTTGCGTGGGGCAACCCCAGCGCTGCAATAAGGAAGACTTGGTCAGGGAAAGTGGCTTGGGGAGAAAGCGTAGGATGAGGTCTGTTATAGCTGGTGGTGAAAGTAAGCTGAAGCAAAGGCGTGTGTGTGTGTGCACAGAAACCCTGTGTTGAATACGCTCCTCCTTTCAGCCTCTCATCTCTTCCTCTCTGCCTACTACCTGGGGAGTGCCCTGGAGGGGGACTGTCCCTTTTTTGCATGCTAGGTCAGTGCAGTGTCATTGCAAAAGGGTGGCTGACAGTGTTATCTATAGCTGGGTGATGCGGATGGGTTGATAATTCAGCTTCGTATCTGCAGCAGAAATAACGCAGTCGCTGTAGAAGTGGGTGGAGAAGAGGGAGGTGTCTGGGCTGGGATGTTGAGGCAAAGCTGGCCGGGAGTGTGTAAGTGATGAATAACCAGTACTTGGAAATCAGAGATTTGGGTTTGCTTCCGTTGAGGTTGGTCAACGCATTGATGTAGTCTGGAGCAGGGCTTGTTTTGCTGAACTGGTGAAGCATCCTTCAGTCAAGGTACCAGGCTGGGCCAAGCTCCTGGAAAGCTTTCCTTACTGATGCAAGGCGCTCGGATTGCAGTCTTGATGCCCTTTGTTTGCCTTTCAGTACAAAACTACAGTGCTGATCCCTCTGCTGCAATCCTTCTGCTGGCTTCCCATTTGGAGAGTGGCTTTTGGGAAACCTGAGCACCCAGTTCACAAACCAGTGGAATGCATTTGCTGCTCCCTGGTCTTAGTCCCTCAGTGCCGGTGCTAACAGTAGCAAGAGTCATTAGAGAAATATGCAAGATATTTCAGATATTTCTCTTTGGATGGTGCTGGTGGCAAGTAAAAGAGATAAACAGAGACTGTATTGAGCTCTGCTTAGCTTATTGCATCATTGGTTTTATTGAAAGGTTCAAGGTCTGCCTCTCAATGTTGTTGCTGCCTGAGATAAACCCAGCGCAGGGTGAATTCAAGCTGCTCCTGAGCTGTGTTGTGTTTTGCTGGAGGGAAAAGGGTAGGAAAAGGTGCTGGTCTAGCGCTCCCGCTGTGTATTGCTTCTGAACGGTGGCCACGGGTGTCCAGTTGCAGTGCCTTGGAAGAATCATGATGGGGCAAGTCCTGTTGTGCTTCTTCCTTGGCTTTTCACTGGAAAGCATTGCACTTGGCTCTTGTTAACTCCCAGGACCTGCTTCCTCTGATGGTGGCAGCCATGGGAAGCCTTGCTGACATCTCCTGTTGCAGCCTTCTGGGTGTTGAAGCTGGGAGGGGACCATCAGGGCTGCCTGGATGTGGGACCACACAGCCTGGTGCTCTCTCCTGCTCCCCGTCCTCGGCTCACCCTGGCTTTGCTGGCTGGGAGGATCTGCTTCACCGGTGGCCTGGGCTGATGCCTGCTTGTTCCCCCTCTTGCCATATGGTCACTTTTGGCTGTGCTGCCCAGGGAATATGAAGTGCTCCTGGATGCTAACTTGAGTCATGGGTGGCTCTGACAACAGGACAGCTGTGGTGGTTTCTACGTACCCTGGTGTCTCTGTCTGAAGACTGGCTTGGCTTCACTTGCTTGGCTGCAACGATCTCTTGAGCGTGAAGGATTTGAGGAACCATGCCTGCTCTTGCCTATTTTTGTTTGGGTGGGGATGCCTGCTGGGGCTCTCCACGATGCTCTCCCCAAGGTGCTGTGCATGAAGATGTGCATGCCGTGTGTCACTGTGTTACCTGGCCGATGATTCAAGAAAAAAGAAAATGTTTAATCATCACAATATTTCAGCAACTTTACCTACAGCGTTACCAGTGTGACTAACATCTGGTGCATGCCCAGTCGGCTGCAGGATGGGGCTGTATGGGGTGAGGATGTGTTTTCTGTTTGTGGTTTGTGTTATAGGAGGCAAAGCCAAACAATCAGCTTTTGGACCCAGCGCAAAAGGTGCTGAAGATTATAACTGTCTTCATCTCTGGAGGGAAAGCTGGGAACCAGCTAGTTCAAGTCTTGGTCCGTGTCCAGGAAATCCTGTGCAGGAGAACTTCCCTTTCAGGAAGCCAGTTGGCGTGCCACATCACCTCCCTGGACAGCCTGTGCTTTCGTTCTGGATTTGCCACAGAGTCCCAAAGGTGTTGGGGACTTGGATGAGATGGAGCAAGACTTCCAGTACCTGGTTCATCTTTACACAGGAAGCCGATTTGTCTTTTGTAGCATGCATTTCCAGAGAGGTGCGGTTTGGTGTCTCACCTCTGCGGGAGCTTCTCTGGCAGCGGTGGCTGTGTGTTTGCTGTGGGAGTTGCCAAGAGGTGATGAAGTTGGGAGGTGTTTGTGGAAGAACGTGGGATGTGTTGGAAAAGGTCTCCCTTTGCTGCAGGGGGAAGCTCACCTCCCTAACCTGTCTTGGGCTGGATTTCCAAAACCTCAGCCCTGGGTTTGGACACGTAGGGTTGAAGGGTTCTTGGCTGCATCATGGAAGACCACCATCTTCCTGAACGTGGCCATGAGTGCCACTGAGGGCTTTGAGTGGTGCCCCTGCAGTAGCCTCCCTCATCCAGAGAGGGTGGTAGGGAAATTATATATGTAATACATATTTTGAAAGCCTGCTTTTCCCATTGCGGTGCTTGGATAAACTGCATGTGCATTTCTCATGTAAGTCTTGAGGCGGTGGTAGGCATGGTGGTGTCCTGCTGAACTGCAGGTTGGCATCCTTCTGGTTATTAGCAGGCCTTGAGAAATGAGAAGAACAAGTGGTTTGGTCAGGGACTGATGGAAGCTTAAGTACCTCTTTCATTTGCCTGCGTGCATGCATTGAATCCTCTGTGTGTGTGCTCTGTGGTCACCACAGACCCATGGTTGGAAGGGCTCTGGTGGATGAAGCATCCTGTAATTCTTCCTACAAGCCTGCTTGCCTCAGTGTTGGCTTCTGGGCTGGCAGACAGCAGGTTTCCTATCGTTGGGAGAGCCTGGGTAAGGGACTTACTGCCTTAGAATCATAGAATCACTTTGGTTGGAAAAGACCTTTAAGATCGAGTCCAACCCTTAACCTAGCACTGCCATCCCACCACTAAACCATGTCCCTAAGCACCTCATCTATCCTTCTTTTAAATACCTCCAGGGATGAGGACTTGACCACCTCCCTGGGCAGCCCATTCCAGAGCCTGACAACCCCCTCGGTGAAGAAGTTTTTCCTAATGTCTAGCCTAAACCTGCCCTGGCGCAACTTCAAACCATTGCCCCTTGTCCTATTGTCTGTTACCTGGGAGAAGAGGCTGACCCCCACCTCTCTACAGCCTCCTTTCAGGTAGTTGTAGAGGGCGATCAGGTCTCCCCTCAACCTCTTCTTCTCCAGACTAAACAACCCCAGTTCCCTCAGCTGCTCCTCATATGCATTGTGTTCCAGACCCCTCACCAGCTTGGTTGCTCTCCTCTGGACATGTTCCAGCAATGCAACATCTTTCTTGTAGTGAGGGGCCCAAAACTGAACACTGTATTTGAGGTGTGGCCTCACCAGCACCGAGTACAGGGGCACCATCACTGCCCTACTCCTGCTGGCCACACCATTCCTGATACAAGCCAGGATGCCTTTGGCCTTCTTGGCCACCTGGGCACACTGCTGGCTCATATTCAGCCAGCTGTCAACCAGTACCCCCAGGTCTTTTTCCACCAGGCAGCTTTCCAGCCACTCTTCCCCAAGCCTGTAGCGCTGCATGGGGTTGTTGTGACCAAAGTGCAGGACCTGGCACTTGGCCTTGTTGAACCTTCTTGCTAATTCCTGCCTCTGTCGCTTCCCCCTCCGCTGGCTGCCCATAGTGGGGGTGTCTGCCCGCTCTGAGAGCACGGACTGGGAGTTGGGGCACTGAGAAACACCCCTGTCCTGCAGCGATTGGGACCGTGGGGATCCCAGCTGCTGAATGCTTTGCTAAATGCTTTTAGAGGGCACGCTTTGTGGCATGTCCTGTAAAACCTCCTGCGAGGTAAGCTTGCCGTGAGGCTCTATTTTGGGGCTGTCTCTGATGTAATCTGTCAAGAAATGGTCTGCTCTTTGACTTACTGCTGGAAGCCTGGTTGTGGATGGATGACCAGTTGCTTACCTAGCATTACCAAAGCAACCGAGTTGTTGCTTTCCATGACTCATGAAAATGCACTGTAGGCTCTCTTAAGAATGGCTGAGATCATTTTTTGGCTGGGTTTGGGCATCTGGTTTCCTTAGCAAATAGCAGTGGGGGTGGAGGGAGGGGGATTTCCAAACTTGTTTCTTTGTATGTGTGATCTGGATTTTTGAGCTTGCCTAATAAAATACTTTCTTTTTCCCCGCTTTTTCAAATGAAGTAAGACCTGTAACTTCCATGTCTGTTTAGTTTTCGTAGCATGTCTCACTCGTGTTTTGCTGTACAAAGAGGAAAGGTACTAATAACATTGCAGAACTGCATGCTGTATTTTTCCTCTTAAATAAGCAAGCATAGAAATATTATGGGTGGTATTTTTATTTTAAAGCAAACCCTTCTGGGGAAGGAGAAGGAGGTACAGAGAAAATTCTGCAGACAAAACCATAATTGCATCAGGTTTTTTGTTGATAATGTTTGCTTAAATAGAGGACTTTGATTCTATAGGGATGCAGAAAAGTTGAAGATTAGCAAGAGGTGTTTTAGTGTTTGGTCAATCTGTTTTTTTTAAAATAAAAAAAAATATTATTTATTTGTGGACCCTTGATTCACTTTAGAGCTTTGTCTGCTCAGCAGTCTAACAGCAGCTGCACTCGCATCCCTGAGAACCAAGTGCTGCAAGATGAGCATTAACTGGAGGAGAATCAGAGCAGTGATAGCTGTGTGATAACATCGGATGGCAGGAGGTCCCCAAGGGTTTTGCAACCTCTGCAACATTTTTCCCAAGTCTAGGTACCCTTCTCAGGCACCTGAGAGCAGGCAGAGAGGAGGGAGGGGAAATCCTTTGTAGGCAGAAGGTGTAGAAAGTTTGAATAGGGACGTATGTGGAGCGGTGGGTTTATTGTGCCTGTGCTTTGCAGGTGGTGGAAAGAGTGAGGGTTAGGCTTGTTAAACACTGTATGCAGCAATGTTAGCTGAGTTCAGGAATTTCATAGATATGTACCAACCTCTTGTGCTGTGCATGTTCTCTGCCAGTGCTGGGCTGTGGTTAAATTTCCTGGCTGGGGCAGGCAGAATGGTGTCCCAGTGTGCTGCAGGAATGGGTTAGAGCAGCCCCGAAGGCTGCAGAGGGGCAGCAGCTCAGCTCTGGGAACAGCAGGAACACAGAAGTGTAATGGCCCGGCTGTTGGCCAGGGAACAATGTGACTGAACAGGTTTGTGCTCGCTTCCTTGTAACCTCGAAGATGAGATAATACAGAAACCCAGAAATGTTTGCCAGTGGGAACAGCGATGCTTCCTTTTTCTGTCCCCCTGTGTGTCCTTCGAGGCAGGAACAGCTGACTTGCTATCATCTCTGGCTGCATGGCTGATGAAAAGCTCAGGGAACAGCACAGCTGAGGTCAAGTTGGGGCAATGGACGTTACCCCTTGGGGTTGGGCCCAGGGTTGCTGCCTGTGCAAGCACCTTGCACCAGAAGCTGCTGTGTGCACTGTGATTTCTTGGGTCCTTCCTGTTCTTCTCCTCCTTTGAATTTCTTTGCATCTTATTTAATTAGTTAGCTTTGAGCAGAGTAGGTGAAGACAACTGATTTCATCAAAAGCATAGGTTTTTACCCCCTTTTCCCATGTATGTTCAATGCATCGCATAGCACAACCCAGATCCAAGTCTTTTAGGTCTTAATAGTTTTCTTCCATGCAAAAAAAGAGGAAATGTTGCCTGCAGTCTTCTCTTCATTGTGCCTATGGATATTTGAATGTAGGGCCACCTACTTGGAGGCAGCGGCTAGCTGCAGCCCACGTGCCTGTAGTGGCATGCTGGCTAGCACAGTGGGCTGCAGTGCTGCCCCAGGGCTCAGCAGTAGCATAGGATCAGCTCTGTAAGAGCCAACAAAGGCTTTTTCAGAAGGTCAGGTCCTTATTTACAGGCTAGTTATTACTATAAGGTATTTCTGCTGGGCAAGACCTGTCAGCAGCTATAAATCCAGTAGTTTTGGTGAGCAGAAGATGCCAGCAGATGAGCTGGTGTAGCTGACTTCCAGGGCTTTGCCCTACTTGATGCTAGATAAAATAAGTGGAAGCAAAATTTGGCAAGCAGTTCTACTCTATTTTTATTATTACTACTATTTTTTAAACTGCTGTGCCTTCATATTGTCCCCCAGTGCATAATGCTTTCTTGCCAAGGGAGGCCAGCATCAGGGTACCTCAAAGGGACTACCAAGTTTCTAGGCAGGTGTTGCTCTGAAAGCTGTATTTTCTCATCTGTAACTTATGGATGGGGATGTTGGAACCCCCCCAAATTAAGTCATTCCTCCCCAGGCTAAGGTTTCCAGTGTATAGTATTGGGGGAAAAGAATGCTGGATCACATTCTTTCCTCCATAAAATGAATAATTGAGTTTAAAATTTTGGAAGAATTCCATGGGCTAAGGCTCTTGAAGGTAGGGGAGTCCAAGAGAGCTGGCTGCTGTTTAAGCAGTGCTTCCTCCATGCTCAGGTTCGATGCATCCCCATGAGTAGGAAATCAAGTAAACGAGGCAGGAGGCCTTCATGGATGACCAAGGAGCTTCTAATAAAACTCAAAGAAAAGAGAAAGCTCTATGGAATGTGGAAAGAGGGTCAGGCCACTTGGGAGGCATACAGGAATGCTGCCAGAGCATGCAGGGAAGCAACTAGAAAGGCCAAGGTCCACCTGGAACTAAGTCTGGCAAATGATATCAAGGATAACAAGAAGGGCTTCTTCAAGTACATCAGCAGCAAACAGAAGACTGGGGAAATGTGGGACCGCTGCTGAACGAAATGGGCGCCCTGGTGACAGAAGATGCAGAGAAGGTGGAGTTACCGAATGCCTTCTTTGCTTCAGTCTTCACTGACAAGGCTGGCTCTCAGGCTCCCCAGTCCTTGGAGGTAAGCGAGCAAGCCTGGAGAAAGGATGACCTCCCCTTGGTTGAGGTGGATCAGGTTAGGGATCTTTTAAGTAAGCTGGACACCCACAAATCCATGGATCCCAATGGAATGCACCTGTGAGTGCTGAAGGAGCTGGCAGATGTCATTGCTGAGCCATTCTCCATCATCTATGAAAGGTCCTGGAGAACAGGAGAAGTGCCTGAGGACTGGAGGATAGCCAATGTCACTCCAGTCTTCAAAAAGGGCAAGAAGGAGGACCTAGGGAACTACAGGCTGGTTAGTCTCTCCTCTGTCCCCAGAAAGGTGATGGAACAACTCATTCTGGGTGTCTTCTCCAAGCAAGTGGAGGAAAAGAAGATGATCAGGAGTACCCAGCATGGATTCACCAAGGGGAAATCATGCCTAACCAGGCTGATAGCCTTCTATGATGGCATGACCAGCTGGGTAGATGAGGGGAGAGCAGTGGATGTTGTCTACCTTGACTTCAGCAAGGCTTTTGACACTGTCTCCCATAACATCCTCATAGGGAAGCTCAAGAAGTGTGGGTTGGATGAGTGGACAGTGAGGTGGATGGGGAACTGGCTGAATGGCAGGGCTCAGAGGGTTCTGATCGGTGGGGCAGAGTCTAGTTGGAGGCCAGTAGCTAGTGGAGTTCCCCAGGGCTCAGTACTTGAACAAGACCAGACCATCAATGACCTGGACAAGGGGACAGAGTGTACCATCAGCAAGTTCGCTGATGACACAAAACTGGGAGGAGTGGCTGATACGCCGGAAGGCTGCGCTGCCATTCAGTGGGACCTGGACAGGCTGGAGAGTTGGGTGGAGAGGAACCTGATGAAGTTCAACAAGGGCAAGTGCCGAGTGCTGCACCTGGGGAGGTTGAGCCCCATGCACCAGTACAGGCTGGGGGCTGACCTGCTGGAAAGCAGCTCTGCCAAGAGGGACCTGGGAGTCCTGGTGGATGACAAGCTGACCATGAGCCAGCAGGGTGCCCTTGTTGCCAAGAAGGCCAATGTATCCTGGGGTGTATTAAGAGGAGTGTAGCCAGTAGGTCGAGGGAGGTTCTCCTCCCCCTCTACTCTGCCCTGGTGAGACCCCACCTGGAGTACTGTGTCCAGTTCTGGGCTCCCCCGTTCAAGAAGGATGAGGAGCACCTAGAGAGAGTCCAGAGGAGGGCAACAAAGATGATGAGGGAGCTGGAGCATCTCCCCTATGAGGAAAGTCTGAGAGTTGGGCTTGTTTAGCCTGGAGAAGAGAAGACTGAGAGGGGACCTCATCAATACATACAAATATCTTAAGGGTGAATGTCACGAGGAGAGAGCCAGACTCTTCTCGGTGGTGTCCAACGACAGGGCAATGGGCACAAACTGAAACATAAGAAAGAGGCTTCAGTTGAACATGAGGAAGAACTTCTTTACTTTGAGGGTGACAGAGCCCTGGAACAGGCTGCCCAGGGGGGTTGTGGAGTCTCCTTCTTTGGAGATATTCAAACCCTGCCTGGATGATGTCCTGTGTAACATGTCCTAGGTGAACCTGCTTTAGCAGGAGGGTTGGACTGGATGATCTCCTGAGGTCCCTTCCAACCCTTGTGAGTGATTCTGGGATTCTGTATTTTAAACTTCATGACTTTCACTTCTTTTGTCAACTTTTGACATCTGGAAGTACTTCTTTTTAACAAAACAAAAGGAAGTGTGGATTCTGATGTAATCATGTGACTTCAGGAACTGGGTACTTCTGAAAAGCACCAAATCCTATGAGAATTGGTAACACTTATAGGGTCATCCCATGGTCCAGCAGCTGAACTAGGAACAGAAGCAAAACCTTTGACTCCCAACTCCCTTTCCAGCATTTCCTCCCCATCCCTTGGTGTCTGTCTTGTTGCAAGAGATCCAGAGTGTGTAGCTTTTGGTTTTTTTATAGCATGTGGGGTTTTTTATAATTTATATGGTAAAAGATTTTTTCCTTACATGGTGAAATTTGCAGATCTGTGATCTGGAGGCTTTTGGTTGCTCTTTGGATTATGTATGAGGATGGCCTCATGTAGAAACCTTGCATATTGGTGCATACTTGGCTTGAACACACTTTAGAGAGTTGTGCAGGACCTTGGACCTTTCTCTGCGTGACTGCACTTCTTTTGCATTTTAAAACCAAGGGCCTTGCTGCTGCTAGTGGCATGAAGCAATGCCAATGCAAATTGCAATGTGAACGTTCAGTACTTAAGAGGGCTTATAAGAAAGATGGGGACAGATGTTTTAGCAGGGCCTGTTGCTATAGGACAAGGGGTCATGGTTTTAAACTAAAAGAGGGTAGGTTCAGACTGCATTTAAGGAAGAATTTTTTTTTTTTTACAATGAGGGTGGTGAAACACTGGAATGGATTGCCCAGAAAGGTGGTAGATGCCCCATACCTGGAAACATTCAAGGTCAGGTTGGATGGGGCTCTGAGCAACCTGATCCTGTTGGAGATGTCCCCTGCAAGGGGATTGGACTAGATGATCTTTAAAGGTCCCTTCCAACCCAAACTATACTATTCTGTTTTATTCTATCCTGTACTATTGAAGCTGCATTGGATTATCTTCTCCCTAAACCCTTTGGTTCCTTGCATTTCCCTTTCTGGGGCAGTTGGGGTGGTTTTGACCTGTTTTCTGGCAGTCTGTTGCAGGAGGCTTGACCCAACTGGTTGATGGAGAGCATGCTTCTGTCTGTTCTCTTGCCAACCTGCTTTCTGCAAAAAAGTAAATTGAGTGCCTTTCCGTGTTGGACAGGTCCAGGCTTGAGTGCTCAGAGAAGCACAAGTACTCTGCTAACACAGAAACAAGGTTCCTGTGCTGCTTGTGGCTGCTGGGGCAGGAATTAGGGGACTCGCTTGGGTGCCTTGGAGCTCACTGAAGCCGAAAGCCAGGCAAATGCAAGTCCTCCTTTGCTTAACTCTCCTTGGGTGAGTCCTGTTAGCATGAGTGAAATAACAGCTGGGAATTGAAATGTCTTCAGAGGGCAATGCTCTCCCAACATAAGCAGGCAAGCAAAGCCAGCATGTTTCTTTACAACGTGGGAGATATTTATCCTGTGACTAAGCATAAAAGTTAAGAGATGGAAAAGGTCCTATTAGATCATCTCGTCCGCCTCCCTGCTGGCGTGCAATTTTTCTCCCCGGAGTATATATATTAGCAGGCTGTTGGGCAGACAGGAGTAGTTTACTCAGGGTATGGTGGGAGAGCAGCAGCCAGCCTGTGCAGGTGAGGAGCTCCGTGCGCGCGTGACTCAACTGGCACGTGCACAAGTTGCTTGCAGCAACAGGATTTTGTAGTAAAAGGGCCAAAAGCTCTTAGACTCGACATTCTTTGCATGCTTGGAGCCTTCCCATTGACTTGCTGGGATTCAGTTTGTGCAGGCGTCAGCTTGTCTTTTTTTAACGCTCTAGGAATAAGCTAATTTTACTTTATATTTATGATGGAGTAGGTGGTTTGAAAACTAATAATAACGGGGGGGGGGGGGGAATTAGAAGCCTTTTGGTAAGGAGAGGTCAGCCAGCTAGACATCTGCACAGCTGGCCTGGGCTCTGTTGGCCATGATCTATGACAGTGGAGCATGAAGACTCCCAGAGGAGATGTCAGAAAGGTGCAGGTGGAAGTGCTATTGCTATGACAAACAGATTGGTGCTGGAGTTTCAGGCCTGAGCTTGGGGACCATCAACACTGCTTCGTTTACTACTCCTCAGTAACCATAGCACAGCCTCATGCAAACGTACTTTTTTTTAGTCCCTGATTTAATTTGCAGCTCGGAGCACTTAGCATCTCCCAGGTTAAAATTGCTGAGTATTGAGTATAAAGGGACAGATTCTGTCCTCAACTAATTCAGGAAAGAGCTAGAGCATGTGCAGAACAAAGGTAGGGGATGGGAGCAGAAATTTCATATCTAGTCATGTGCTGAACTGCCTTCTCATGTTGAGACTGTGTTGGCTTTTGCATTTAGAATCACTCCAAAGGTGTCTCTTGGTCAACGTCAGCATGAAATCAATATTTAGGATTAGAGACCAGGACTGTTTTGTGGTGCAGGTGAGCAACCAAGCCTGCTCTGCCACCAGTGAGATGTCTTTGCTGGTGGCACTGTGTTGAGCCCCTGGGGCTGCGCTGTAGCCTCATGATATGTTTCCTGACACTATGGTGCATTTTGTTATGGAGTTGCTAGAGATGTTATGGGACATATCTTGGCTAAGTGATTGCTCTGTTGAATTGGGAGAAACTTTCCCCTAGATCCATGGAGGGTAGGAGCTGGGTACTCCATGGTACAGACCGTGTCCCTGGCACCAGTGGTCTTTCTCTTGGCATGTTCTCTGGAAGCAACAGTATTGCAGATGACGTTTTCCAGGAAAACTTCCAACACTTGTAAATGAGCTTTGAGATGGGCTTTGCCTCCCTTCCCTCAACCAGGTGTCTTCTAGGGAAGAAGGAGCTGGAGTGGGACACAGTGCATGCAGGGAGCAAATCTGCCTTATTTAATTTAGAGAAAATTTGGGCTAAAGATGTAAAATGCAATTGCAAACACTGTCTGGACACTGCCTCTCCTCATCAATTAGTGGCATTAAATGCTCAGCAGGGAGGATTAATTAGAAAACTGAAATCTTTCCATCGTGACAGCCTTCTGGTTTCCATTGAAATGCAGCTGAAGAACTGGAAAGGCTTCTGTATTTTGTTTTGATATGCAGGCATATGTTTCTTTCCATCCTGGAAATTAATTCTGTCTGTAACAGGGCCGTGGGAATCAATACGGAGTTGAACTGTATTTCTCCAGAGCTTTCTTCTAAAAGTAGTTGACTGTTTCCCCACTGTGCCTAATAAGTGACCTGATTTTGGAGCAGCTGAGCAACTGCTGCTCTGATGGTCTTCCAGTTCAGAGGTGTTGTGTGGCTCCCTTGAAGGTGCAGGGTTGGTCCGTGGTCTCTTGAGGGTGATGGGCTTCTCTCCTCAGAGGATGAAAACCTTCAGAAATGACTGAGAAGGCCCACAGCCTTCTGCTGCCTGTTACTTTCCATTGCACCGCACCAGGTTGGACACCATAGGAAAGGAAATAATTACTCATCAATCTGCCTCCCTTGCAGACTGCTCTTGGCCTTGGTGAGCTGTCATGCTCAGCCTTGCACTTGGCAATGCCCTAAGCTGGATTTAGAGGCAAGATCTGCCTCTTCCTCAGTTTCCTCATCTTTTCTTCCCCCCACCAGGCTCTGGGAATGAAGGAGAACCAGCACAGCAGCTGCAACCTGCTGCCTTGCACTGGGGGAGCAGGTTGCCCACAGGATGGCTGTGGGTGGCACAGGTTGGGCAACTCCAGGTTGCTTCTTTGGAAGAAGCTGCCTCTTATGTGCTGCAGCCTATGTGCAGGCTCTGCAGAGCCACAACCGTGTGAAAATTGGATGGCGAGGGGCTGGCAGGAGAGGCAGGGCAGAGCCAGGAGGTCCTAAGCACATTGAGCCTTGGACAATACATATGTCCCACAGACCTGTAAGGTTGTGTGAGCATATGGCCATGTGCTGTCCAGCCTGGTTCCTACACTGTTGATGGCTCATTTCTTATCATGTTTAATCACACACAAAGGCAAGTGTACTTGAGTTCATGTGATACTACAAGTCAAGAGGACAAGGAGAACAAAACCTCTGAAAGCTGACCCACGTGTTTGTTTCATAACCCTGTCACCACCCCACTGATGGCATGCACAGGCCAGCAGCTTCTGGAGACAGCAGTGTCCTGGGGCTATGCAGAAACGTGGTGCTTCTGCCCAAACCCACAAGATGTCTTCTAATCTTCACTTACTACCAAGTGCTCACAAAGCTCAGCTTCCTCCTCCTGGGCTAATCTTGATCCAGAGCTGCATGGCAGAAGTGGTGTGAGCAAGCAGAGGACCTTGCAAATTCTGCAGTGGCTCTTGAGAGCTGATCCTCAGGTCCTGGTCTCCCCACGTGCTGTGGAGCTCACGCTTCTTGCCTGTGAGGAAGGAGCAAAATAACTGGGTAGCTGCTGAGAGAGCAGAAAGTGGTCAATTAGTACTCATCCCTCAGCTTCGCAGTCGATTGGAAAGTCATGTTGTGATCAATCAAATCTAGACGAGCCACGGGGGTGAGGCTGAGGCTCGTTAAAGAGGAAGCTGTGCTGTGGGATGGCTGTGAGAGGGACTATCGATCGCAGCCAGTTGCGGGTAAATGGTGGTATACAAAGGTTGGTAGGACCACTTGTAGGAGATACAGGCATTATCCTGTATGCTGTCAGCAGGATGTTGCAAGTGATATAAAGTGGGTCAGCTAGAGAAGGTGGGATGAGCATGGAAGATGGCACAATGGCTTAAAAGCCCTGATACTGCCATGAAGTCTTGCTGCCCACTTCGGGGATGGGATGGACCTCCCTTCTTCCCAGTCCAAAGTTTGGTCATTCAGTGTTAACCTCCCCATTAGAGGATGTTGGACCAGTCATTGAGTTTGTGATGCTTTTGATACTCTAGAGGTCAAAGCCACAGAGACAGGGTTGGTTCCTGCCTACTGTTACCCTTGGGGAGAACTGAGTGACCCAGTCCCCAGCACAGGTGCCCACTGTCAGGCCAGGTTCTCCATTGCACAGTGTTGGCTTTGCAGCTCTTTGGTGTAAAGCTTCATTTGTGGAGACTCTTAATTTCTGATGCTGGATAGCAGATCACTGCTGTGCAGATGCTTTTCTCCCAATTGCTTTTGCCAGGAAAGAGTTTGCTCTGAGACAAATGATTTTCTGAGAGCATATTTCATCTGAAGGTCTTAGCATCTATTCCTCCTTTCTGGTTTCTGCTCCTTCCTTTTTTTTTTTTTTTTTTTTCCCCCAGAGACATAGAAAAGATACCTAAAGCCTTCCTTTCCAGATACGCTTTCTTGTTTCAATTCCCCCCCAAACTCTTCAGTCATTTGAGGGAAACACAAAAAAAGCCATGAAAACCTCCAGGAGGAAGAAATTACAATTTTCTCCTGCATTGGCTTTTATATTCTATACAGAGATACATCTTGCCCTTTGCTGTGTTCATTTATGGGGGTATGTTCGTTGAGATCAGAGGGTTTCTGTTGGCATAACTTGCCAACAGCGGGTTTCTCTCCGCTCTATAAGCGCACAGATAACTATCAAAGGACAGCATTTTGCCCTGTAAAAGGTGAAATGATGCAGAAAAGTGCTAACCTCTAGCTGCAGACCTTCATCCTCAGGAAGCAGGGATATGTGTTTAAATAATTCTAGCTGAGCTGGCTTCTGGGGAGATGAACTTACTGGGTTGCAGAGGATAAGGATCCTTTAGACTTGGTCACTTCAGTGCCCAGTGTATGGTGGCATTGAGGGTGGGCTTTGGGGTGTAATCAGGGTGTCTGCAAATTGGTTTGGCTCTGCCAGTTGCTGGAGGAAGCAGTTGCTCTGTAACGAGTGTGTGTTCAGTAGAGATGCAGTTCTGTGCTGTGCAGACCTCAAGGCAAGTAAAAAAAAAAAACAAACCAAAATAAATGGTGGGGACCATGTGTGTTCTCTGGAAATTTGATTTGCTTGACTTGTCTGTTATGTGTGTTTGCATATATATATATATATATATATATATATATATATACACACACACATATTGACTCTGACCTGATAGGGCTGTGTTGTCTGGTTTTCACTGATGGAAGAGTCTTTCTAATCATTTTGATTTGCTTCCTTGTTTTATGGAAGTTTGAGTTCTGTGTGCAAAGTCACATATGCCAGTATAAATTACTGATTATTCCACTGAATTTGGTAAAAGGATTATTATTGTAAAGCAAGAAAAGAAACTAACTGGAAAAAATCAAAACCTTACTGGGGTTGCTGTCTGTAACATTTCATTTACATAGTCACTTGTGGGAAGAGGAAGGGTTGAGAGTGGAGAGGTTTTAAGATCTCAATGGCTGTTTTAAAGTGCTGTCATGGAAGTTAAAGCAGGAGTCATCTACGTAGACATGCTGGAATTCTATGTAGACTGCATATTCTACGTAGACATGCTGGAATCAACAGGATGGCTCAGGAGATTTTTCTTCAGAAGCAGATGTTGAATACAGCTGCATTGGCTGGGTCACCGCCTAAAGATATTCTCCATCCTGCATGATGGCTCTTAAGCACAGATCTCTTCTCCCAGCAGTTATGAAAGACTCTTAGAGCAGTTTTGGGGTGCTGTGCCCAAAAATGGAGAGAAGAAACCTCAACTGGTGCATGTTCACACAGAATTGCTTGTTGGGCTTCGTGCACTGTAGTTCCCAGAGCACTGGCTTGCTCCTTACGTGAGCTGTGGTGATGCACGTTTGTCACTCCTTGCTTAGCAGCCTGATCAATGCACACTCAGGAAAGGTTTTTTTTTTTTTTTTTTTTCTCCTCATCTTAGCTCATGCAGTTTGTCCCCTGAGCCTATTTGGGAGATACGCCTGCAAACCTGGCCCAGTTACACAAGTGTTTGCAAAAAGTCTATCACAGTTGTGTGCTCCTAAATGTAGATGCACGGTCCTAAATGGCTACTTTTTGACTAACCCTCTGTGACACATCCTAACCTGAGCAGAAGAATTCTGTAAGGGTAGGGGCTTATCTGTCTGAAGTGTCACCAAAATTCAGCTATTCTTTTGCGTAGCCCCTGAATAGGGATCCCATTTCCAGGGCAGATCTGTGTGCACCAGGTCACATGTCCTACAGCATCTACAACAAAACTATAAGGCTGAGGTTGAAATGATCTGAGGAAACCTGTAATATTTCAACGTTCTTTCTTTGCATTTGAATCCATCTTTGCCAAGCCTGCAGGCTGTTTGACTGAGCTATCGGCATGCATACGTTTGTATTCTCAGCATTAAAACAATCTCACTTGCTTTGCTGTTGTTTTTAACACTATCCCAGCCCCGGCCTCTGAAGCTTTTTGAAAATAACATTTACAATAATATTTTTAACAGTTCCGTAGTATACAAAACTCCAGCGCCTGGCAGGACTCCCGGAAACTTGCTGAAAGTTAATGTGGTCAACTCTTAAAAGGGAGAGATTTTTTTCCACTTGACTCTTGCTTGTTAAACTCTCTGAGCCCAACATGTTGTTCCCTGCTGCTTGAAAAAACAAGGAAAGTCCCAATTTTAGCAATGCTAGTTTGAGTAGCTTTCCAGCTGAGCCATATTTCAGGGGCAACTGTGGCTTATTTTTTTTATGGTTGTGTGTCCCTACACTTCAAACCAAAGTGTTAAGTGGTGCTCAGGGAGGAATAAGGTGCTGCTTTCCCTGGAAGCCTGGGGATGAGAAACTGCAGAGGGACATATCACTTGCAGTAGTGGCAAGACATCCAGACCTGGAGGCAGTGTTTTATGTTGGATACTGAGCCTCTGTGGGGTAAGAACAGCCTTTTTGGGGTAAACAATGCTGTAAATCCCATCTCAAATCAATGGCAGGCTGCTGGTGACTCCAGCTTTCACTGCTGGACTGCACTCTTTAAGGTTTCCTAACCCCTGTCCTACATCCTTCCTCCCAGTAAGTCTCTTCCAGTCATTTTTTTGTCTTCTGCCACATCCAGGGAAAAAATGCTGCTTTTCATCCTTTCCTCCCCTGCTTTGCTTTCTGCAACTTAGAGATGCACAGAGGCTGGAGTCATGTCTAGCAGGGCAGTACGTTGCTGTTGTCTCCCTTGAACTCAGTCTTGCCTAATCCCTTCCCAGCCAGGAGTATGGGGTGAAAAGCGAAGAACTGGGATTAATTTTTAAAACGGATTAATAACCTTGTACATAGTTCTTGCATGGATACTCCTACTCTGCACTCATATAGCCATAATGATGTTGAGCCACTTTGGCTGCAGAGTTGAGTTCAGCTCAGTCAAATCAAAGCTGCTTTTATTTCAGATAAGAGCATCTACGCTGCGCTTTCCTTGCAGGCTGGGTAACCTCCAGCAGACGGAAGCAGCCCAAGTCTCTTGCGTGCAAGATGCAAACCTGGGATGTGAGTTCTGCATCACCCCAGCATCCCTGGGAGCTGACACTTTGCTGAGCTCTTACTTTCACTGCTGGGTAGGAGGCGTTTGTGCATGGCGAGGTTACTGGGGCAGTATTTTGTCGATTAATGATGGAGATTTACAGTAGATTTGCAGCAGAGGCTGGTTCTGCCAGCTGTGGGGAGCGGTGGAGTGCGAAGCGGGAGCCCTGTTTCAGGGTTGAGTTGTAAAATGCCAACACTTGAAGGCTCTGGTCAGGGAGCTTAGTGGGAGGAGAAGGGGGATGCTGCTTTGAAGAGCATCAGAGTAGAAAAACGATTTTTCCTTTTTTTTCCTCTTATTTTTTCCTTCCCCCCCCTGTTTTTTTTTAAAGGAGATAATAAAAGGGCAGAATTTGTACTAGAAACAGGAATTTGTCCTTCTGTAACAGGAAGCTGCTGGTATGTATTTTTGGGAAGCCACGGAAATCAACAGTGTTTGCCGTCCAATTTGAAGGCTGGCTGTCCTCAGGATTGAAGGGACCTGCTAAAATAGAAAACCTTTTTTTCTCTCGTGTACCCGTGGAGACTTCGCACTCTGTGTGCGGGGGCCTGCTTTGCTCATGAGAGCTGGCAGTGGGGTCTTGGGGGCTCGCTGTGGCAGAGGTGATGGAGAGGACCGCAGGGCAGGGCTCTGCCGATGGAAAGGTCACCTGTTTTTCCAGGGTTTGTTTGCCATGGTTCCCGTAGGTGCATGCTTTTGTAACTAGATATGGATTGCAAAGGTCTGGAAGGTCTCCAAAAAGCCATTAGAAAAGTCTGTTACACTGATGGGAGAGGTAACCTGGGCTAGCCCAGGAATTTAGGGTTAATGCAGGCTATCTGCAGGTGGCCCTTGGTGCAAGCTCTGCACGCAGCTTAATTGCTGGAAGTGTCGCACCAATTTTGAAAGCAAAAGCAGTTTGAAGGTTTGGGCTGTTTCCTGCTCTTGTCATAATCAGATGGAATTTTTACACTACTTTCTGGTGGTTTTCTGCTCTCTCTTGATCTACTTTTGTATACACTGACCAGTTCCTTCTCAAGGTAGGATTTTAAACTTTTCCAGCCTGTTAGTTACTTCCTTGCCTCCTCCTTTGCCTTGAAAATGGGCAGAGCAGAGTCCCCAGCAGCCGTGGGCTCTTAGGCTAAATGGTGGTGTCCCGGGAGGAAGCTGCAGCAGCAAAAGGAACGACGTACTTCAGGGCACATGTACGTCTCTGCCTCTGCTGCTTTCTTATCGCTTGCCCTTCCTGCTCGTCTCTCTCAAAATAGGCTGGATAAATATCCTTCTGCTTGCCAGCACCAAGGCGCCAGAGTTGCATAAAATCACTTTAATCCACGCTTGCGATCATTCCTGGTTCACTTCAGGGTTTTTTAATTGTGTTTGAATTGATTTGACTGAGCTGGGAGATTTTCAAAGTGCCTTTTTCTACTGCTGCTGCCCAATCCATGATGTGTAATGCTGCAGAATTCATGCCTGTGAATGAAGCTCTTGCTGACTTTGGGGCAATGCTGCCTGCAGTGACAGCAGGACAGGAATGTCTTACTCTCTCCATGCAGGTCAGACGAAGTACATGGGATGTCTCTCCATTTATTTGTACTATCACACAGGGTTATGGCTGAGAAATCTGTGTGCGTAGCAATCAGCTAAAGTGGACTGGTCTTTGCTGATCACTTCTAACACATTGCATCTTGAGGTGGGTTTTACCTTCTCAGTCTAAACTGAGGTTTCCCACCAGCAAGCAGGACTGCCTCTAGCAGGCTCAGGTTTACACTTTTAAGTTTCTTGGTGAGCAAAAAAAAAAACCCCACACCTTTGCTGGGCACAGAGCTTTGACTAAATGCAGCATGCCAGGTAACTGAACTTCCTTCTGCATTGGTTTGGGCAGATTGGTGGATAGCCATGAGTAGCACTTGGCAACGGGCAGGGACTCTAAAGGGCTGTAGGGGCACGGCCTGCCAAGAGGGATGTATGGGGCATACATTGCTGCTGAGAACTGCCTAGACTGAGGGTGTTTTTTCCCATGCTGTCAGAGGAAGGCTTGTCCAGCCTTGAGGAACCTTGGCTGGAATTTAGAAGGCCTAAATTTAGGTTTCTGCTTTGATACAGGCTGCCTCTGGGACTGACTTTTCATGTCCTGCTGTTGGTCTGTTCCCCAAGTGAGTGTTAATTCATAGGGATGCTGCAAAATGTAACGTGTTAAAGATGGTATTGCTTTAAGGTTACATTAAGTAATGAAAAAATGTTAAAGGTGTAATGTATTAGAGATGCTCTGCTCTTAACAAAAGGAGGCCTATGGCACAAGTATAAGGTGGTTACTCCAAGATTTTAAAAACAAAAAGGTACCAGGTTTTTAGTGTGTAACCTTTGGGGCGTGTAGAGGAGGGTAGACTCCTGGTCTCAGTTCCTAATGAAATGGTTCTCTTTCCTCCAGCCCAGATGATGGTGGGGAAATGCTTTGTGAAGGGTGGTCCTGTTCAGTCTCTGTCTGATATGTCAAAATTCATCTGTAAACTCTTGTGTATGTTTGTTATTACAGGGTGGATGCTTGAGAGTGGAGGATAAGGTACAAGTGTCTGGGACCAGTGGAATGGAGGCCTGATGTAGATGGAAAGATGGGTAAGAACTGGATTCTCCTGAAGCAATTAATTTTCTGCAGCCTGCTAATTTTGGTCAGGGCTACTAAGCATAACAAGAATGGGAGACATTGCCAAGATGGTCTGGCTGAATATTACATTGCTTTCTATTTTTTTTTACCTTGCAATGGTGTCAAAATTGGACAAATTCTTTTCTTGCCCTCAGTGTGATCTGGTGGGTCATGTTCTAGGTGGAGCCTCTTCCCAAGTCTGCCTTGTATCTCTGGGCAGAGCATCTTCTCCCAAGGAAGCTTCTGTTTCAAACAGAGCCTGAGTATACTGCTTTTTTAATCGGTGACCTGGATTACTTGCACCTTCTCCCTCTTCCGCTGGAATAGTTGTGTATCAGATGCTCTGTGGTGCTGAAGGAGACCTTTTTTTTTTAAAGTGGAAATTATTTGTAGCTCTGGAAGTACATAATGATCTTGATCTTATCTCTGCTGCTAAAGAAAACTGGTTACGTCAGGAATTGGGACCGCTTGGAAGTGCTGGACTTGCTCAGTTATAGCACGTGAATAATCAGGTCGGTGGTGGTGTCTCACAGGAGCTGAGTGTGAGAGCCCTGGCCTCCTTCAGCTTCCCATGCCATTGGCCATCAAACTTAACACAGTACTCTTGCAAAATCATACCTGACTTGCAGGAAAATGTCCATGCTCTGCTACTGTGCTTGTGACCTGTCACACAGGCAGCACCCAGCTGGAGGGATTGCCTGGTGTCTCCCCATCCCTGCTAAAGGACTTCACAGGAGATGGATGCCTCACTGACAGCAGCACTGCTGGGTTTGGGATTCAGCCAGTGTTTCGTGCATTTATGAGCGTGGCAAAGTATGAGAAAGCTCTTTGCAGAATGGACATTGACCACAAAAGCAATTCCAAATTTTGCCAGACAGTAGCAGTTTTGGCAGCTGTAGGGGTTTCTTTTCCTTTTCTTTAATTTTGCTGAAAAGAGAAAGCTTAGCAGATTGAAGCACAAGGCCAGGTTCTACCAGACATGGGGGTCAGTGCTTGATTAACACGTGGAGCTAATTGAGCTTCCTTCACCAGAAGAGGCAGGTTACAGAGGAGCCTAAATTCCTCTCCTGAAATGGCTTCCTGACCTGGTAGCCCAAGAAAGGGAAGAGATCTCAGAGGAGTACTGGTTGAAGCTGAGCACTTCACCTCTATACATGCAGCATTTACACAAGTTCACCCCAAACTTTTTTCAGGGCTGGTTGAAATGGTGCTTAAAAATTAAAAAAGGAGGTGGGGGGAATACCAGTACATTTAGGGATTGTCCTTGCAAACCTGTGGAGAAATGATTCAGAGTTTGATAGTGATTTGAATTTGAAAAGTGTGAAGCCACTGACATACCTTAACTGTTTCTTAAGGAGAAACATGGAGAAAGGAGAAAAGCTGTGTTTACCCTATCCTGGCTTTACCTCTCTCTTGTTCTTTCCTTGTTACCTAGAAGAGAGATTTTTCTGGGGAGAGGACTAATTTAAAGCCAAGTAAAAAAAAAAAGGGAATAGAAAGTCCAGACCTGCTTTTCTTCAATATAAAGAATGACAAATTTCAGTTTAAAATCCCTGGTGAAAAACCCCAAAATTTTTTAGAGATATTTTCACTTTGAAGGTGAAAGCCACTCCTTTGTCAATGCAATGTTTTGGGTTTTTTCTTTTTAGAAGGAAAGTTCACACTTGCTCTGAGCACTGGTAAGGAATGAGTTGCTGGCTCCAATCCAGTTCTCAGCAGATATTTGATGACTTCTTTTGCAGAGGGTGTGGTTGAGACATACTGCTCAAGGTGCTTTCAAACTGTCAGCCGTAAACATAATACGGATGCACTCGGGAAGCAGTAATTGTGGGAATACTGTAGTGAAGAGAGCACCACGTGCAAGGCACTGTGACTGTTTTTTTTTTGGGAAGGTGAGCTGAATTGGTAGGAGTCTTGTGTGGGTTTGCAGTTCTGCTCACACTTGTGGGTGGGTGGGGAGGTGCTGTGTGTGTCCCCTTCCCCAAAAGTCATTGCTTTGGAGCATTGCTGTAGCTTGTCACTAAGGTAGCATCATTGCCTGTGTAAGGACTGGTTAGATCTACCCAGCTGCATTCGGAAAGGATCATGGTGTGGTCCTGACTCTGGTCTCTGGCTCGACTGTTGGGGAGAGATGGGTGAAGCGATGTGTATTTTGATCAGTGTTACTGCTGAGTGGTGTTTGTTAGTTAAAGGATTGTTGCAACAGCTTTGCTGACACACAGGAAGGTAGGCTAAATTTTGAGGTTTTATTAGTTTCACTTCCCCTCCTCCTTTTATATGAGTGTTTGTTTCCTCTACGCATTGCGATGGGGGAGTGTTTTCAAGGGCAGAGCAGTGAATTTGCAGTCATGTAATTGATTCCCTTCTGGTAGACCACAGAGGAGGTGTGTTAGATGAAGCGATCTCTGAAGGTCTGTTCCAGGTCTACCTGTCTTCCTAGGATCATATTTATAGTCTGCTCAGTGTCTCAGAGTTCAGCATAGGACTATTCACTCCTGGACATGTTCTAGGGAAGCTGCATGACCTCGTATGGACACCATAAGATGGGAAGTGGTGAATTCTGGCGTCTCCGTGGGCTCCACCTCTGACATAGCAGTTTGGTTGTGTCAAGCAGTGCTTGGAGTAGCTCTCTGCAGCTGTGGCATCCTGGTGCTGCAGGTAGGTTGCTCTGCTGTTGCAGGTCCAAGATGGTATCTCTACATGTGCCAGCTTGGGGCCAGCCTAAGCAGAGGTCCTTGGCTCTGGGTGGCCATATGATGTGGAGATGCAGCCATGACCATGTCACTTGACACTTATTCTCTTAGTGCTGTCTGTGAAGGATCTGGACATAATTATGCAGGACAGATGAGGGCTTAATTTCAGAGAGAAGAGCAACTGGATACAGCATAGGATCTTGGGGCAGAATTGTTCTGGCTTTGCTTCACACTTTAGTCTTCAATAAATCACTTGGGCTCCCATTTAGCGTTGTCCTGGGACAGTTTACTCCAGATGTGTAATGGTTCACAGAATCACAGAATTGCAAGGGTTGGAAGGGACCTCAGGAGATCACCCAGTCCAACCCCCCTGCTAAAGCAGGCTTTCCTAGAGCATGCTAGACAGGACTTCGTCCAGGCGGGCTTTGAATATCTCCAGGGAAGGAGACTCCACAACCCCCCTGGGCAGCCTGTTCCAGTGCTCAGTCACCCCTAGAGTAAAGAAGTTCTTCCTCATATTCAACTGAAACCTCTTATGTTTCAGTTTGCACCCGTTGCCCCTAGTCCTGTCACTGGACACCACTGTAAACAGACTGCTTCCATCCTCTTGACTTCTGCCCTTAAGATATTTGTAGGTGTTGATGAGATCCCCTCTCAGTCTCCTCTTCTTCAGGCTGAACAAGCCCAACTCTTGCAGCCTTTCCTTGTAGGGGAGATGCTCCAGACCCTTTATCATCCTCGTTGCCCTCCTCTGGACTCTCTCCAGGAGTTCCTCATCTTTCTTGAACTGGGGAGCCCAGAACTGGACACAGTACTCCAGGTGGGGTCTCACCAGGGCAGAGCAGGTTGTATTTGTACTGAAGCATTTGACTTTTTCTCTGTATGGAAAAGGAAGGTGGTGAGAACAGCGAGATGGTTTATAGGTGGAAATGGCATTGGAAGGACTTTGTGATTTCTGGAGGGGTGGTCATGCTGTAGGTGTTCAGTCACTGCTTCAGAAGCTGACCACATGTTTCCTTTGTGGGTCAGGTCTTGGGTTATGGAAGTGGATTAAGATGACTGAGCATGGATCTGGGAGAGACATCTTCAGGAAGGCTGGTCCTGAACACACCTCTCTGGATGCTGATCATCCAAAATGGTGCCAGAGCCTTAAGCAGTTGTCCGCTGTCATTTTGGTACTGTAATTCCTGCTAATTGGATGAATAATGAACTCATTTTTAACATGGTTGTTGGGTAGCCATTCTTCTCAGGCCTCAAGGAATCCAAGTGACATATTCCTCTTGAATTGGTTTTCTCAGCCTTGATAATGGGAGAAAAATTGGAGTGGAGAACATGTGTCCTAAACCAGAAGGTCCCATTTCTCACTCCTAACACAGAGCAATTCCTCCAGCTTGCAATCCATTTCCATCTGCCACCTCTCCATGAGGGTCCAAGACCTCTTTATAGTTTGATCAAAATGTAGCTGTGGCCAGCAAGTGCATAGACACTTCTAAAAATGTCCATGTCTCCAATACAACACAGCAGAAGGACTGTGTCCAATGGTGGTTAAAAATTGCCATGTTTAAGTATGACACCACAATTAATATTAAAAACCTGCAGAAGTTGGTTTAAAAAGCACCACCATGTTTATTGCCTAACTTTTTTCTTTTTGCTTAAAAATTATTTAAGTATTCTTAATTATTATGTGCATGCATGTGTTTTTCTGATGGTAAAAACCTCCAGGAACGCTTATCTAGTCTGTTCAGCGTACGTACGTGTAACTCAAAGGTTTAGGTCTTTGGTACTTTTCTGCAGCAAGTGTGACTTTTGTTTCAGCAGAAGGGTAATCTGAGGTGCGGGAGATGGGAGAATGATGCTTATTTACAGTATTGCCTTGACAGAGTGGGTGTGTTTGGAGAAGGCTGCCGGCTGGGCTGGCAGAAGGGACAGCAGCTTCCTGAAGGAGGAAGGGACATTTTTGCACAGCCATGGTCTGGCTATTTAACCCACTTTCGGGGGTTTTGGGGGACTATTGAGATGGAGAAAACTGCCCCAGTTGGTGGGGGGAGAACAGACTGGCTCTCCCTATCCCCATGCATGCAGGCATTGATGTCTTGGCTCTCCCATGCCTTGTTTGAATGTGGAAAATTCCTTGAGGAATGAGGAAAATTCCTCCACCTAAGGCAATGGTTTTGCTCTTCACTTGCTCTCAGTATGCTGAGAGCTATTAAAAAAAAAAAAATCAAGTTGAATTACAGCGGTTTATCTTATAAGGTGGCACATCAGGCTTTCTAGCTCAGGTTTTATTATTTTTGAGGTGTCCGTGTCTGTCTCCCTTTCCTGGCACTGCACCCATTGCACCCAGGGCTCCTGTTTAGAGTCACACCAGGTACTTTGGGCACCTGGGGAATGCGGGACCGGACCTGCATCCCTGTATTTGGGATGTTGCAGCCATTGCTGCAGCAACAGATCAGGAGTTCACGGGCTCTGGGCTGTGGCTTTGAGCGTTGGAAGTAGCTGGGCTGGGAAGGAGAAAGAGGTCTTTATGAGCCCGCAAATAACCTTCAAAGGTATCGGAGGCAGTCAGGGGAAATAACTTGCCAGCTATGTTTCTCGCTGGGTAAACATTTTTCTTCTTTCAAGTGTGCTCGAGAGAGGGACGGGTTGTGTGGAGAGGTAGTATCTCTTACTAGACCAGACTGATAGAGGTAGGAGAAAAACAGGCTGCCTTTTAGGCCCATAAGCTCTTCTTTAGAAGGAGAAAATTTTAATCTTGGCAGGAAAACAGGCTGGAAAAATTGCCCCAAGTTTAATTTAATTATGTTAATCCATTAAAAGAAAATGTAACTAATGTCTGTGGAGCAAAGGGCAGGGCTAGCAAAAAAGCTGTGGAAGGTTTTTGTGGAATGACAGAGAAACCAGTACCTGGTACCTTTGAAGTGGGGAGGAGCTTTGCAGGCAGATGCTATGGGACTAAATGCATCGTGCCATAAAACCAAACAGCCCATCTTTAATTTTTTTTTAATGCTCAGCAGAGCTATGGGCATACAAAATTTCCTTAAATGTGGTTATTTTTGCTTTTTAAGTCTCTAGTCCCTGTTTGCATCTGTCCTCGACGAACTATTCTGCAAAAGCAAATGAGAAGCAACAGGTTTGTCCAAGAGGCAGAGATTTAGCATGGCTTATCTCGCAGCACTCCCTGCTTTTATAGGAAAGCCCTGGCTCTCACTGCCATATTCGTGTCTCTGCCTCCTGTCTTCCCCAGGGCTGCAGGTGGGAGCCACCCAGTGCCAGAGACAGCTCAGGGCTGGGAAGCCTTTGGCAGCTGGGATGGTCAAGGCTGGGTTAAGTTTCTCTTTGGTGCTCTGTAGGGTAAATGCTTGTTCTTTGGATAACAGAGACTCACTTATTTAATATTTGCCATCGTTTAGATCTCTTTATGAGCTTTGGTAGCAGGGGACTGAGGTGCGCTCTCGTTGTTCCCTGCGCACCTCAAATGGGTTTGCAAACGCAGTCTGTGTTATGGCTCCTGCTTCACAGCCAGGTTTAGAGATGCTTGGGGGTAAAGCAGCTTACCCAGTTACACCTGTGGTGGCCAACAAACATGTCACGGCCTGTGCTTTGGCACTGTGTGTCTGGGTATGGCCAAATTCCTCCCCCAAAATGAGGTTGCCTTGTCTGTTCCCCTTACAGGGAGCAGCCCCGGGGGTAGGGGATGTGGCATGGATGAAGCGGGCAGCAAGCTGGCAATTAGCTATGGAAGGTCACAGGGCAGGGCTTGAGTGCTGGTCTTGCTTAATTGACTAAATATAAAAATAGCCTAAGGAGCATAGGGCTCATCAGAACTCCTGTTGTGGGTCCCAGCCCTGTGTGGTGCTGGGGACTGATTCAGGGCTGGGTGCCACATTGCCACCCTTTTGGCAGTAAAATGATGCCTGCTGGGGGCTGGAGAAGAGTTTAAAGGGTGACTTCTTAGAGAGATGGTGGGTAGGACTGGCACACCAGGGTCCTGTCCTGTCCCCCATGGCCTGGGGACACGGCTGGTCCTCTGCAGCCAGGGGTGCTGTGGTGGCTGGGTCTGGGCTGAGCCCCACTGCCCTGCAGTGACAGGATGCAGGGTCAGCCAGCAAGTGCTGAAGAAGCCCTGAAACATTTTAGATGAGTAAAAACTGGTGTGTGGGGTTTTTTTTATTGAATCATCAAGTCTCCTGCTCCAGGAGCCAAGTTGCTGGCTGGGTATGAGTGGCAGCACCTATTTTCCACAACTCTGCCCTCTTTAGCAAACCTTCCCCCCCAGCACTGAACACCCACCCATTTTAACCCAGATGTTTGCCCCATTAGCCAAGGAGGGTTGAAGGGTATGGGGTGCCATGGCTGGACCCCCACAGGTTGTTAAAGGGCCCGGTGGCACTGTGGGGGAGGAGGCTGGGCTTTGTGCCCCAAGCTTTTATCTGAAAACCATGGGCTAAACCCCACAAGGGCAAAGATTTTTGCCCATCTCCAAGCTGTCCAGCTCAGATGCCCACTGCAGTGCAGCCTCTGAGCAGCTCTCCTCATCTTCTAACACCAGAGGGTTTATGTGCCCTCATCCCCAAGCTGCTTCACCCTAACCGAGCCTGGCTGTTGGGATGTCGCAGGGGCTGTATCGGGGGGGAGGAAGATGGCTCCTTAGCTGGGCTTTGCCTCCCTCTGCCTGTGTAGGGATGTATGGGGGACATGTGACAAGCGTGCATGGGGATGGGGCCGTGGAAGAGGGAAAGCTCTGCCGGCAGCTCTGATCCTGTGGAATTTTACGGCACATGGTGCTGTCAGAGGGATGGCTATTTTGGGAGCAGAGGGTTGTAATGAACCGCAGACGTAACCCTACTTTCCCTCCCTGCTGAGCTAAACCAAACACCTTTTGGATCCTGAGTCCTTTTCCATTGCAAAAGTCCCTGCTAAATCTCTGGGAAGAGGACCTGTTGGTATTGTGCCACAGCCCTTCACATTTGTCAAGAGAAGCTTCTTGTATGATTTGTGGATTAGCCATTGAAACTTCTGCATAAGTGATAAATCTTGCCATTCAGTGCCCTCGAAAGGTTCTGGTTTTGGGGTTTGCAAGGTATCGATCACTCAGTGTTCTAAGGGCATCACTCTTGCCTTACCTAAACTGAGGTGAATTCTCAGTAGTGTTACCTTAGCTTTTTGTTTTCCCTGGGGAAATTCAGAGGGCAGTTGAAGCTCTTTGTAATCGCACATACCATATCTCAACACATTATGACATTTATTTGCTAGTTTATTCTCTTTCACTGTTTTCTTAATGCTCTTATAGACATGTTAAAAGCCCAGACACTTAACATTACATTGGAGGTATTTGTTTATTTGTGCACATGATTATTTTGGGGACTGGTTGGGCCCTGTTGTTGTAGTGATAAGAATTAGCATGTGATGTACAGTTTTACTGATTATAACTTAAAAAATAATTGCTTTAGCTTTTTTAAACAGATTTTTGCCTTCCCCTCAAACCCATTCCTGAGCACTAATTTCTGTCCCTTTTTGAAAGGGGGTGTAAAAGGAAGGGTTATTTTTGATCTAAATAGGTTCTCTTATCTGTTGACTGTACCAATTTTACAATAGTTACGTGGTTTGCCTGAGGGAATGCATGGGATAGAGGGGGAATAGGAGGCAGGAACTCTCAAAATGAACTTTACCCCTGAGAAAAGGGTCTGTGAGGTGGTATAACTGTGCCCTAAAACCACAGATGTTTTATTGGGCATTTGGCATGATGGATGTCTGTAGCTGTCAAAAGCTTCTGATGGGTTTGGTCTTGTTTCTTTTCACAAAGCAGTTACTGGCTGTGCTATAAAAGCGAAAGACAAAATTACGTCAATTATGGACAGCAAACGTTTACCATCGATTTGTCAGGTAAAGTATTAATCTAATATACCTATTAGATGGCGCACCCTTTAGCATCATAACTCCTTGATAAGGAGAAACGTGCATTCAAGAAACCCCAGCACTTCACGGCGTTAGTTATCTATGTGGATTTGTGTGTCCCAAGCTTAAGACGTCAGTGAGCAAACTCCTGCCAAGAAATCCTGCATATCAGAAGGGTCTTTCCTCACTTCCTCATGCATAATTGCTCTGTGTGACCTGCTGAGCTGTGCCCTGCCCTCCAGTCGAACACAGGGGTGACCTTGCCATCCTTGGGTGGGGTTGCAGGGGGGTGAATGACAGCAGGATCCAGCTCCTGGCCAGCCTGTGCTGATTTGCAAAAGGAACGTGCTCCACTGGTGTGTCTGCTGCCCTGCACAGCAATCGGGGCTGGGGGAGGGTAATTGGATAATTTTTCTCTTTATCAGATACTGAACACTGCTCCAGACTGTGGCAAAATGTTTTGTGTGTGATTTACACAGAGGTTTATCTGCATCTCTGTCACTAGATGGATGCATGCAGCAATCTGTTCTGCTGCAGGTTGTTCACCCGCAGCCCTTCTACAGAGGCTGAGTTACAAAACAGTATTTGTGGCTGGCTGTGAGAGTGTCTGGGTCCCATCTTTACTCACTTACGGGCTTTTGTTATGGTCCAAGTCAGGCTCTTGAGCTTCTAGCTTGCTGGTCTCCTTCCCAGTATCGACTGGGACAATCACTGTGATAGTGTTTACTTACTAATTGTTTCCTTCTGCTATTTAGAAGAGTAGAATCATTTAGGTTGGAAAAGACCCTTAAGATCATTGAGTCCATGCTGTTTTGGTACCTCTGCCCCTGGTATTTTGTGCATGGCCTGAATCCTGGTGGTAGTACATGTGTGTTGACAGCGTTTGCAGATACTGAAGAAACTCAGAAGCCCTGGGTTTCTTTTAATCTCTGACCTTTTCTCTGGCTTTTGGAGAAAAGGCAGCTTTTGTCTTCACAAGCATGTTCTTTGCCACCTGCTTTCGCATGGGTTAGTATTGCTTAGATCCCTGGACCAGGAAAGCAAGCCCAGGACTGGTATGACACTGACCTTCTAATGAAGTGGACAGTCCAAGTTGCTGTTGGTCCAGTAGATGTGAACTTTCACGGTAATGCATGGGCCAGGTTTGCTGTTACCCCATGCTCACACTGCAAATAGAAATGGAAAGGTATTGTGGCCTTTGAACATTATATGCTACTCTGTTTGCTCTGTTCTTCATAAAGAAAAAAAAAAATTTAAAAAAGCAACTGGAAAGAGCTGTAGGAATAACTTTAAGGATTACTCTAATGTAAGAAGCTATGTTTTTCTATTTAGTTAAATGAGGAAGGGTTAGAAGGGGATGAGTTTGCAGCCTGTGAATACCTGCTGAAGATGGGGGAGAGGTGATTTCTGTAATACAGGCATCTCCAAGATATAGGGATGTCAGGATCTAATGAGTACAATACAAAGCAAGCTATACCTAAACTGGCGTTTAGAGAGATATTTGCTAGAGATGCTATTGGAATAAGTGCGTGGGTTCTTCAAACCAAGACTTTCTGGACAGTGTTCTGAAAGAGACTGTTTTGGGTGATTCTAGGCCACGATTGTGATGTAGAGGCTGATAAATGAATTTCTGTAGCCTTTGTATACAGCCAGGAATGCTAGATCAAGTTAAGTCCTTTCTGAATTTAAGCTCCCTTAACATGTTTAGCTCTGGCTATAGATTTGTGTAGCCTTGGGCAAGACGTTTGTCTGTCTCAGATTCCTGTCCATAAAATAAGACACAAACCCCAGCTCATCTCTCTTCCCATCTGACAGTTTAGCTGGAGGTCCATCAGGACAGAGACAGCCCTTTGCAGGTACTGAGTGATGCTGAGGTAGTGAGTTTTGGCTTTCAGTTGAGGGTTCTCTTCGATAAATGATAAATGTCATATACCAGTTCATCAAATAAATGTACATTTTCCAAAACTAGAGAAAATGGAAGGCTGATGTCCTTTGGAGGCCACAGTTAAGGTTGTTCGTGTCATAGTCATGTGGTTCCATATTTCTTTTTGCTGTGTTTAATTACATTTCAGTGTTTTTTTTTCACTACATGTTCCAAGTCTTGCCTTTTGAATGGGCCTTTGCTGAAGGTGGTGATGTTTCTGGGAGGCTTCCCGTCTTCTCCTCATCCCCTCTCAGCCTTCACGGAACCCTCCCCTCTGCCCAAGGATATCCCCAGCAGCGGCATCACCTTCCAGAGAGGTGGATGCGAGCGATGGAGGGTGCTGCTGGAATTTGCACGGGCACAAGGGCTGAGCATCGCAGCTGTGAACAGCACAGTGGGAGCTTGAGTGACCACAAGCGGTCACGTCTGTGGTTTTACATTGGATCCAAGCGGAAGTGCATATGACAACGTGCGGCCCCTTAGCTACACACTCCAGCCTGAGTAATGACTCAGAGGACAATATTCTTCCCTTCTGCAACGCCCGGGACTTTTCCCTGACTTTTCCCAGCCCCACGGGTGTGTGAAAGAGGCCGAAATCAGAACTTGCTGTGTTTTACAAGACACTGTCTTACTTCTGCAGGCTTTTCTGTGTGCTTCATCCAGCTGGTGATTTTTTTTTTTTTTTTTGCAGTCTTGATGGAAGCAGCTTCATGGAACTACCGTAAGCTGCCTCTTAGTAATGACCTATTAGTGAAGCCAACAATAACAGCGCTGTCTAGACCATCTGAACACAGCTAAATTATTCCTTTGTCCCTTCTTCATTTGCTTTCTCTCCTGACTGTTGAATTGTTTTGGGTGGTCCGTGTTGACCTTCAGGCTTGCTATTTCTCCCTTGCCTTTTTTTCTTTTTCCCCTTCTTGTTCAGCAGCGAGCCTTGCTGTACTAAGACTGAAACTCCAAGTTCCTCTCTCCTGCACGCACACTGGAACCGAAGCCTTGCAGCAGCACCGGAAACGTCTATCTGAAGGGCTGAGACGTGTCATCTTGTGGCCTTTTGATTTCACTTTGTAGTTGATTTTACTAAGTGCTGAATGCCCTAGATTTACGTCTGTAGTGTCTTGGACCTGCAAGTCTTAAAAAACCTGAAAACTTGATGAGAGAAGGTGGCATTCTAGTTTTTGTAAGATTCTGACAAAATGGATCAGCGTACTTTTACAAAAGTATAAAGCCAACCTTCCCCATGTCCTCTGCAGCTCTGCTTGTTGCTGCTTCCTGGGGAGGGCTCTTGGCTGACTTGTTCCATGCGTTCATCTCCTCTGTGTGTGTCTAGGGGTGTTTCCCCCCTGCCCCCAAACCATTGGTAAATTAGTGTCTTTGAGATCTCTATTATATTTGGTTGGAAGCGGTCCTTGGTTGGATGGGCTGGCGATGTGATCAAATGAGCTTTGTCAAAGGAAGATGATTTGAAAAAGTGTAAAATTGGGGTGGTGGTGGTAAGCAGGGAAGAAAGAAGTTACTTGCAGCTATTTCCCTTAGTAGGAAACTCAAGAAAGAGCTGAGGATGGAAGAAGAGACACTGGGGACAAAGGGACAGTGCCAAGCACAACTGATTTTTACATTTCATTTTTGCTGTCTATGTAATCAGCTTTTCTTTGCCCTGTCTTCCATAGTAGAAATATTCCTGTTTACATGTCATACTGGGGAGAGAGCAGGCTTCATTGTACAAGTAATTCATCCTGTCATCCTACAAAACCTTAAGTGAATTTGTACAAAGCGGTGCAAGTGTGAAGCTGGGCCAGAAGGTTGTTCAGGAGCAAGAACCTGCTTACTTTGCACAAAGTCAGTGGCTTCCCTGAGTCCCCCAAGTCCATCTGAGCTCTGCAGATACTTCATTGGGGTTGTGCAACTTGCAGCTGTGTTGCTGTGGAGCCATGGTGGAGCCTGGGAAGATGTTTGCTGTGTAGTCTCAGTGCTGCCTTCTCACAAGGCTGAAGCGTATTTGGGTCCTGCAAATGCTACATCAGGAGAACCTGATCTTCCATGTCCCTTGGGCATGGGATTCCTATTCCCTGGCATTTTTCCCCTGGGGAGAGCCATCCATTCTGTACCCTCTGCTTGCTCAAACCAAGCCAAACGGAGAGCGAGCAGCCTGTGACGCCCCTTTCGCTGGAGTGGCTTGGGAGCAGCATTTGGATTTAATTAGCCAGTAAGTTTCAGTGCTTGTTTGAATTTTGACTGAACTGGCTGAGCTGGCTGCTTGTTTCCATGGAACAAAGTTCTCCACCCTTCTTGGGAGTCAGCTTGGAGACCCCAAGAGCAGTAATTAGGATGGGCAAGAGGCTTAGTCTGGAAAGCATCAGTTCCTGTGCAAAGCTGTCATGGAGAGGACTGGGAAGTGTCAGTTTTGCAACCAGTGATGCAGATTGAAGCTCCTGCTCTGAAATTGCTTCAGAGCATGGTGTGGGATTTTTTCCTCTTTGTTTTGAACAGTCGAGGCTTCGGTCATAGTCCCTGTGAAACTGCAGTTCTCTTGGACTAAAAACACACTGTTAAAAGTAGTTTAAAAGCTTCTTAAGCACATAGAAATACATTACTTCAAGGAAATAACATATTTCTGCTTGTGCTTAAGTTGTGTTCTTTCACGCTCCAGCAGGAGAAAACCAACCTTTTCTGTTCATATAGGAAGAAGTTTTCTTAACTTATTTTGTAGCAGTAATGGCATGGACGTGTGTTTTGGGTTTTTGACAAGTAACAGTCATGTTTTATTATAAAAAAAATTCTCAAATGCTCTTCAAATTGTTCTTTGGCATAGGCTTTTTAGTAGATGGAGGAACAAAGATGCTGAGTTGACAGCCTAAATATCAGAAAGATCTTCTCTTTCCTTTTTTTTTCTTCTAGCACCCGATTCAGGACAGCTAGGGCCCAGTTTTACACCGCTGATTCTAGGCTGATTAAGTTGGTGGTTGAGTATTTCTGAAAATAGGCTAAATTTAAGTGAATGCCTCTTGCTTTGCTGTGTTGAGAGAGATGCAGAAGGACACTTCTGGCAGAGATGTGCAGCCTGACTCCCTAAAGAAATGCAACTTTCACAATCACACAGATTGGGTTCTAGCACCAGGAATTTTTAAACCTGTGTTTGATGGAATCAGAAGACTGCGTTGCAAACAGTTTTGACAAAATTGATGGGTAGGTAGAGGAAGAAGACTCAAATATTACTTTGAGGGCAATGTAATATAAACCCAGGCTTTCCTGGACATTGGAAACCCCTTGGTGTTTAAGAAGACGCAAGGCCATGGGAAATTGGCTGCCTTTGCTTTCTCAATCAGTAAACAACTTGTCACAAGTTGGTTTGAATACCCAGACTTGGTGGCCAGTGTAAGCCCCATGTGGTAGGCCAGGCAGCAAGGACATCCAGCGTTTCTGTACACCCTGCAGAGGTGACTTTCAATTGCAGTCTCTGTATTTTGCAGATTGCTCCCTTCCAGCTTCCTTATAGTGAAATTACGTTGTCATCTCTAGTGACTACAGTATGGATGAGGGACAGAGTATCCTATCCTGTGTGAATAACACTGAAGCAGTGACCTGGAATACTCATCTCTAGTGGTAATGGTGATAGGATCTGCTTCAGCTCAAAGATCTCTCTTTCTCGATGTCTTCCCTGATGCCATGTGCTCATCAGACATCCTAGCAAAAGCATGGTTCATGCTATTGCTCTTGGCTGTGTGGTTAATCCTCATGGGTAACCAGAAGCTGTGGTGGGAGCAATCTGGAATGTGGTCTCTGGGAGGTGTGGGCCAGCTCTTGGGGGCTGCCAGGTCTTTCTCTTGGGGGGGGGGGGGGGCAGGGAATGGCAGGAGCAGCTGATGGTCACTCCAGAAAACTTGCAAGTTACTCTGTCCCTGTTTGTTGGCTTATTATTCTATTTTTATTATTATTACTATTGACCTCCAGCAAACCCTGCTGTCCCTCCTTGAGACAGGCAGTGCTGACTCATTATAGTAAGTCCTGGAATATCCTTTGCCAGGCACTGGTGGGTTAACCAGAGATGCATCTCCTGGCAGTTATAGACCTGGTCACCCTCTACAACTGCCTGACAGGAGGCTGTAGTGAGGTGGGGGTTGGTCTCTTCTCCCTGGTAATGGGTGATAGGATGAGGGGAAATGGCCTCAAGTTGTGTCAGGGCAGGTTTAGGCTGGACATTAGGAAAAATTTCTTCACCAAAAGGGTTGTCAAGCACTGGAATGGGCTGCCCAGGGAAGTGGTGGAGTCCCCATCCCTGGAGGTATTTAAAAGCCGGGCAGATGAGGTGCTTAGGGACAGGGTTTAGTGGTGGGGTGGCAGGGTTAGGGGAACGGTTGGGCTTGATGGTCATAAAGGGCTTTTCCAACCTAAACAATTCTATGATTCTATGCTGCCAGGTATGGCCAGGGAGGTTTGGAGGTGGGAGAGCGGTGGTGAATCAGGTGGTTTTGCTAGCAAAAGCCTGGCTCTGCCACTGCCTGTTGAAGCCCTGTTTCCCCAGGACACGAGGGACTGTGTTTTGTGGCAGTGAGTTCAGGAAAGCTTTGTTGTCGCTTGGGTTGGAAAAAAGAAAGGGGTGAGGGGCATTTCAGCGATCATAGCTTTGGTGGAAAATTCCTGGAGGATGGTGGTGGGGTTTTTTGGTTTTGTGGGTTTTAACTTGTCCCTCCCCCCCTTTCCCTTTCCCCTCCACAAAAAGCTTGTATTCTTTTTTCTTTTCTTTGTGTTGTTTTTTTTTCCTACTACTAGAAAACTGTTTCCTACTGTCTGGAAAACTATGCTTGTCCCCAGAGGTCCCTTTTAACAAAAAAAAAAGCCAACCCCAAGCTATGGGAACATTTTTCTTGTTTTTGTTTTGGGTTTTTTTTCTGAACTAGAACTGAAAGTTATCTTTTTATTGTGTGTTTTCTTGTAACACTTCAGGTTACATGCCATGCCACCCCTCTGGAAAAACATACCTGTGTTTTGAGTGGGTAGGGAAGTGTGGAAAGAAAGAATAATTGCACTTTAATGTACTTCGATAGGAATTTTATTAATTACATATTTATTATTGATATATTTATATTATATTTTAAATACACATTGCCTACAGGAAAATGTAGGCATTTTCCTAATATCTGAGCTCATTTCTGAGCTCTAAAATAAGTAAGTGATGCTGGATTTTCCTGCGTTTTTCCCCTTATTTCTTTAATGAGATGGCTCTGGCTGTGTAACACACATGAGAAGTCTTTTTCTCACTTTTTTTTTCACAGCTTCAGTCCTGATACAACGCAGCAGGAGGAGTGGGGAAAAGAGGAGATGATGTTGTATCTGAGCATGAGGATCCAGGACATATACCTCCCTGGGGAAAGAACTTCAGTATTTGGGTCTAGTCCTGGCTGATTTCGTATCATTTTTTTGTCACCTTTCACATCTTTGCAGACTTTGAGTTAAATCTGCAGGCTGTCTTGGCGTACGTGTGGCTCTGTCCTTGGAGACGCTCTATTTTACACAAAATGTGATAGCTGTATCTGTATTTTTACAGTAATAACCCCATGTGCCTAATACCTGCCTGTCTTGACTGTATCATGAACATGCAGCGGCTTCTGGCACCCTCCTAACAAGTATACCATGCCCTGCGTCTTGATAGGGTTTTTAGTGCTCGTGGTTGGTATTTTGCAACATAATAGTTTATAGCTGCTTTAAGAGACCACACCCATAGATGTGAAAGTGTTGAAAGGGAGAAGATTGGTTTCAGATTGAATGGGTCCTTCAAAGTTCTCTAGTCACTGCAGAAATCAGAAATACCATACAGGTTCTCAGTGTGTGTCTCTTCTATCCAGCGTGGTTGAATTTGTTACCTCTTCTAATGAGTTTCTTGCCCTTTCCCATGGTTTCTCACTGTCTCTAGTTTTGAAAAATCACTTGTGGCTCTTGAGCATCTTTAATGAAGAGGGAGGAAAGGAGGAGGTGGAGAACTGCGTTGTACTCAATCACCTGCTGCATGAAATTTCTGGGTCTTGAAAGGCTTCTGTCCTGTAGAGCACCACCTTGTATCTCACAAACTGGATCCAGCCCCCCTGGACATTACATCAGGCCCATGGGTCCCTCTCCAAAGGGCACTGGGGGCAGCAGACATAGGCTATGAGCTGGAGGAGCAGTGGTCACCCATGCTCAGCCACTGGCTTTTCTGAGGATCTGTCTTGCGTGTGATGGAGACCTGTATTTCCAACATGCGATGGGCTAGGAGGGACTGTGGTGTAGTCTTTTGAATGCCTCTCTTAGTAGGAAGCCTAAACATTGTATCTTCTTTTAACCCATTTTGGTTGAAAGATTGTATTTGCAATGCTCTATTTTCACTCTGCGCTTCCAGGAGTCAGGTTACCTTCCACACTTCAATTGTCTGTCTATCTTTTGCAGATGAAGAAGAAGCTCTGAACTCTATTATGAAGGATTTGGCGGCGTTGGGCAAATGTGGGGGGCTGCTGGACAACAACAGGAATAAAAACAGTGTCCACTCCAGCAAACAGGTAAGGCATTACTTGAGTCCACCCCAAACTTCAGTAGTCCAAAGAGGTGGGCATGGTGCTTGCCACGCTGGGAGAATAAAGTTGAAATGTTAGAACTGAAGTTAACAAATTAAACATCAGAAATAACATAATTTTACTGAGGCATAAGCTTTCGGGCCTCTTTTTGAAGAGCTGAAATAAAGCTACAGGCATCCCTGTATCGCAGAGGAGCAACGGAGGAATAGAGAAGAGGGATACCCCCAAATCATTCACAAATATAGTAAGAGAGCCTGAAACTGGTTTTAAATCTTAAATCCCACCCCAAGGCACTTCTTTCTCTTGCTTAGCACTGAACGTAGTAGAACTTGTTACAGGCTACGCAGCTTTAAGATTTGGATTAGTCAAGTGTTTCTGTTGACAGCGTTGATGAAGTACAATATTTATCATGTGCACGTTTTACTTGAGATATTTGAAAGACAGACTGCCAACTTTGAGCTGTAGACACCCAGGCTCTTTAGGGAAGAATAATGTCATTCTTATATAAAGTGTTTAAATATTAATTACTGGTGTTTATGCTCCTAAAACCAAACGTTTTGGCCCTGTTGTGCATTCAGGGTTCATTTGGTGAGCAATGTCAGAAATTATTCGCTGACATTGATACAATAGCTAAAGTGGATTTAGTAGCCTGTTTGCATATGGAACAAATATGTGAACATGAAAGTTGTGAAAAAAGAATTCAGCTGTCAAAATAGCAAGAAAAAAAGAAGGGGAAAAATAATTAAGAGGACCGGGAAGCTGCTGGAGAAGCATGCGAGCAAATCCACTTGGAATTGTGCTTCTAGTGCTATGGCTTAGAATAAGCTTGCAGTCAACTTTGCAATTGCTGAGTGCCTTGCAAGGAAGAAAACAAATTGTCGTTTACTGTCGTCATGCGTATTTTAATGGCACTTGTGCTACTAACAAAGAACTCTGGATGCAGAGGGGGGGGAAAGTGCGCATGTAGCATGTCTGTTTTAAAGTGTGTCCTGGTGGTAGCAGCTGTCCAAGTTGAATCACTGGATTTGTGTTCAGCTCATGCTGAAAGAAGTCCAAGATGTTTACAAAACTGACCGGAGAAATTCAGAGCTGGCTCTTTGCAGCTGCAGGCAAAGCAGACAATCCAGCGCAGCTTTGGATGGCTCCGAGGGCAGCATTTTCTGCAAGTTGGTGGGTGGGGACCATACCAAGCCATCTCGGGTTGCCTTCAGGATAGCAAAGCTTTTTAGACTTATCTTAAATAACATACTTGTTTTCTTACAATGGGGGAAAATCCCTGCTGTCATTTTTGAAGTGTTGCTGTAAACGCTGCAGATAGATACACAGTGAACCAGATAATTAGTTGAAAATAACAGTTTTCACTGGCTAAATTCTTATCTACAGAAGTTTCATAAAGTTGATGTCTTGCAATCTAATTCATATCCCCAGCCCATCCACTCTGTATCTTCGTTTATAAATCACCAACAGAGTTATGCTGTGCTCTGATAGCAGCTTTAGAATTGTTGGCTGCCACTTGCGTTTAATTTTATTATATTAGGAATCAAACTTCCCAATTATAGTATAGATGTTTGCAAAAACATGGCCTCCTTCTATGACTTTTCTTTTTATCCATAAGCGGACCAGCCATAGCTGTGTGCTCATTGTTACTCAGAGCTCTCTGATGGGGGAGATGCAAACAGCCAGCATCCCACTCTCCTCATGCATCCAGGGTTGAGGATTCAGACCAACAGGCCCCATGAGATGAAGGGCGTTGGAGTATGTTGAATTGTTGCTTCACTAAATTGGACTAGCTGGAACAAGTCTGGCTCGTGGGACGACGGGCGTCTAGTCTGTGAAGTGGGGAGTGGCCAAAGTAGGTGGAATTAGTGTGGACTTGGTTCATGTTTGCAGCTCAAACTTTTAATTGATTTGTTTGGGTCACTTTTAGGGTTTTTTTTTCTTGTTTTTTAGCATAGAAATTGATGGGGGGGAAGATTGCTTTGGAAATGCTGTTGTCATGCCTGTGATTTGTTGTTCCTTTGGTACTTGGTGTTCCCTTGGCTTTTTTTTTCTTATTTTTTTCTGTTATCAGGTTGGCTGGTCAGGCTGAAGGCTGCACTGCACAGCCTCCCTTCTTGCAGAGGGAGAGTGAGGCATGGGGCATTTGGATGCAAAATTCTCCTCTTGGGAATGTCATTGTAGGTGTCTCTTAGGAGGCCCTGCAGCAATATGCTCCCACTGAAATACTTTGGTCTGGATGTTCAGTTGTTGGATTAAAAAAAAAAAAACCAACCCAAAAAAATCTTTCAGCAGGGGGGAAATGCTTTTCTGAGGCATGGGAATCCTTTAGTCAGTGTTCCAAACTTCCACTGAAAAAGTCTTTAAATAAGAATGTGTTGACTAACTAGCCTGTCCCTTTGTGGCTTGCAGCAGCTTTTTGGTGCAGAGAGAAACGCAACCAGAGTGCTATCTCATCCCTGTCTCCTGGAGGGGTTCCTTAGTGCTCTCTTGATAGAAATTGAAATTTGGAGCCTGCCAGATGGTATTCCTGGTAGGCCTGGGCCACACAAAGAAGTAGTCCATGGTGGTGTGTGCTGCACAATATTTCTTCCCAAAAATATCAACAGTTTTGCTTCGAATCATCTTAGGAAATGAACATCCTTTGGCAAAGTGTGTTTAAAAAAAAAATAAAAATCTTTCTTTTCTTAGTTTGCTTTCCTGACAAATGAGTTTAGGGCTAGAGCTGAGTTTCTGGGTGTCTAATGCCTCATGGTAGAACAAGCTGGAAATGAGAGCAACAATACTTGATGCATGATGCGGATGAGTTTCCTCCTTTAGGTTGCCCAGGCAGCCAGCAGCAGATGTGATGGCTGAGCTCAAATCTCTGAGTCCTGGTCAGGTGTGTCAGTCGCTATGTTATGCTGCCTTTGCCTCGTGAGAAAAGGGGGTGGAGGGATAGAGATGAACACCCTATTCCTTCCATGTATAAGTTACAATCTTTGGGAACAGAGGGATCATCCTGACATTATTCCAGTGCATCCTCTGCACTATTATTCCTCTAGCTATTCCTTTTATCACTCCATTATTCCTCATGCATCCTCTGGCATGGCTGGAAGGAGCCCTTTCAGGCAATCTCCTGGACTGAACAGACAAAGGAGTTTGTTTATAGCAGTGGCTCTGAAGAGGGGAAGGAGGAAACAGCAGAATAAAGATCTGCATTGTGATTACTAAGGAAAAAGATGAGTGGGATAAGAAGGGAAACCACAAAGAATTAGAAATCCCAAACAAAAGCATGGAGGAGAAAGGAGCAATTGTATTAACATTTATTTTGCATCTATTTATGTGCACATCCATTTATTTATATAAAAAGCACTTGGTAACTTGCAATATGAAGTTGGTTGTCAACGCTGCGCTTTGGTCTAATGACACGGCATTGGTGGGGGCCTCAGTCACAGCTGATGACAGCTAGCAATTCCTCTGCCACGTTAATTTTGATTGCAAGTTCTCCCACGGCAATAAAGTCCAGTACTTGCAAGGAGCGTTTTCCCATGCACAACAAATGTCAGACTGACCTGAAAGTTCTTTTAGTAAATTGCCCCCCCCCCCCCCCCCCAAAAAAGGTAAAAACCTAAAAGACCTGAAAGTTCTGTTAGTAAATGACCTCCAGACTCTCTTTTCCTTGTCAAGTTGGATGCAGGACAAAGGCTTGCTCATAACTAGAATAAAATACAGCTCATGTTCTAGGGCTCTCTGTAGGTCTTCAAGCAGCCTAAAAGGAGTTTGGCTTTATCACCTCTGTTTTACTGTTGGGAAATATGAGGGTCCATAAATATCACCTCAAAGATGGGAGTCTCTATGAGGAGATCTGCAGGGATTGCCCCACCTGGGGGGCAGAAGCAAGGGACCAAGTGTGCAGCAGCACCGGCTGGGAAAGGCTTGGTTGGAGATGGCAAAGGCAGTGGAATCCCAAGGATTTGGGGAAAAGGCTTTCCCTTGTCTATATGTGGAGCTGACTTGGGTGCTAAGAGGGTAATACCAAGCAGAAATCCAGCTGGAAAAAAAAAAAAGCTATTCCCTGCCAGGTAGGTGGTTTTGGATAAACATTTTGAAACCTGTGATTTCTGCTGCTGTATAAACCAAAAATATCTAACAGGCAGCAATGAACCCTTTAGACATCATCTTTCCACTGGCCTCTGAGCTGCTCACGTGCTGGGCTTGCTTTTTAGGGGGAAAAGAGCTGTAAGGATCCAGGGGGACCGGGCTATCCTGTACCTTCCTCCCCCTGAGAGGAGAAGGGGGCAATCCCAGACAAACCCTTTTCTGTCTGATTGCTGAATAACCCGAAGCGCGTGGGGGTTCTGTGCAGATAATTCCTAATGATGTGGATTAGTCATCTCCTATTGCGGTTTGGGGACGCGGTCCAGCTGTCTGGCTTGTAACGAACGTCCCGTTGCTAAAAGCAGGGGCGAGCACAGGACTAATGCAAACAACGTGCATGTTGGGGAGGTGCAGAAGTCCCCTCGGCTTGGCCCTGTGGTGCTGATTTCTCTTGACCGAAGCCAGAAGCTGAGGAGAAATCCCACCGTTTTGTGGCTTTGCACAAAGGAGTAACTAGAGCAGTCATGCCTGAACGCTGCACTGCGGGGTTTTCTCATGGTTTCCTAATCCAACAAGTAAAAAAAAAAAAAGAAGTGAATATAATCCTTCTGCTTACCCTCCAGCATGCAGAAATGGGTCCCCTTCCTTGCCCCTATTTTACCCAAGGGGGAAACTGAGGCAAAGTAAGCGCATGGGTGGGTAAGAGCAAAGCTGGAATGAGCCCCTCTTGGTGCAGCACTGAAGGGAAGGGGAGGCCCCTTGTGATTATTTTTCCTGCCTTTCTTGACCTCGAAAGGGTTAATGCTGGAGTTGGAGGCTTTGTCCCACATGGTTTGTGAGGCAACCATGGATTTGGATGGAAGGAGTGATCCAAAGGCTCTGTCCTTGTGGTGTCTCAGCGTGGGCAAAGCTGTCTGCTGATTAGGTTTGACAAAAGCAGCTTTAACAGCAAGCCACAGAGGTGGGGTCCGACCAGAACGCTGTTTCTGACGGCGGCTCGATTTGGGAAGAGGAGAGGACGTGATGGAGGGTTGGGTCTTTGAACTTGGTGCTCCTCCATGATTTTACAGCGTGGCAGTTGTGGGTGCTTTGGCTCTCGGTGCCAGACAGACAGACGTGGAGGTGTGGGGCCGTCTCCTCCGCTGGGTCCCTGCAGTCGGTGGCATCGAGGCGATGCAGCAAGGGTGTCCCTGTGCCATCCGTCACCCTTCTACATGGGCATGGTATTGCTCAGTTTGGGCTTCATGGCTCTGATCTGATCGACCCTCTGGGTGTTCAGCAGCTGAGGGTGCTCAGCACCTCCCGTTCCTCTGAAGCCACTTCCATTTTAGGCCTAACAGCGTGTTTTCCTGCTCTTCGTGTGTGCTTTTATTACAAACAGCAGTCAGCTCTTCAGGGATCTCTGTATAAGATCATGATTCACCTCGGTTGGAAACACTTTTTTTCCATTTTTTTTTTTTTCTCCAACGTTTTGCTTAATCTAAACCAGTGTGCAGGGCTGCTTGCTTCAGCTCTGGGGGCTGAGCTTGGCCAAGCCTGCTGGGGTGCATGGACCCCAGCTGAGCACCTCACGGGCAGAAGTGGTTGCCCCCCCCCCCCCCCCCCCCCCCCCCAGTTCCCCCCCCCGTCCGATTCCTGTCAGCCACTTCCTCTGAAGCTCGGCAGTTGTGGTCTTTTTGTGAAATTAGAAGTTTTGAGGAAGGAGCTAAAAATACCTCAAGGAAAGCCTGGAAAGATGGTGATGGGTTAGTGGCCACGGCAGTGGCTTTGCTTTTTCCTTTCCGAGGCAGATGGCAAGAAAGAGTAAAATACTGTTTGTTAGCAGGGCTGGAGGAAATGCCGGTACGAGTATCTCGGAGAAGAAATTATTCCAGAAACGAAGGGAATTACTGTGGTATTTCCTGTCAGGGTTGTCGCTTATTTTGTTTGTGTCGCAGCAGGGCCTACAGGCGCCAGCCGAGACGTGGGCTCCTCTGTGCCCCACGTTGTACGGAAACGCACGTGGAGGGGGGGAAAGTTGCTCAGTACATACGACCTGGAGATCAAACATCTACATTTTGTGCTTGGCTCTGCCACTCTGCTTCCTAGCATGAATCCCAGAATGATTTGGGTTGGATGGGACCTTTAAAGATCTTTCAGTACAAGCCCTCTGCCATGGGCAGGGACATATTCTACTAGACCAGGTTGCTCAAAGCCCCATCCAACCTGGCCTTGAATGTTTCCAGGGATGGGGCATCCACAACTTCTCCGGGCAACCTGTTCTAGTGTTTCACCACCCTCATCATAAAAAATTTCCTCCTTAGATCCAATCTAAATCTACCCTCTTCCAGTTTAAAACTGTTGCCCTTTGTCCTGGCACCACAGGACCTGGAAAAAGTCTCTCTCTATCTTATAAAGCCTTCATATAATGAAAGGCTGCAATAAGGTCTCCTTGGAAACTTCCCCAGGATTGGGCTTTTCCTTCACACCCTTAGGAAAAGCACCTTGTGCCTCAGTTTCTCCTGCTTGTTCTGTTACCCACCTCAGCTTTCACAGTGCTCTATGAAACAGCCCATGAAATCCTCTGCCAGAGCTCAGTGTTTAAGGCTGGTGCCTTATAGCATGGCCATACCCCTCTCCTCCACCGTATTTAACACACGCCCTTCCTTCTCAGCTTGTTCTCCTACACCAATTAATCACCTCTTGATTGTGGGGAGAATAAGGCTGCCATTAACTTTGTTTGACATCTGATGGCAGGGAGGGTAAATAGCATGGCGGGGATTGTGCAAGGAGGAGTCGCTCTTGTCTTCATTCCTCACAGAATTGCAAAAGTCAGTAGGACCTGGCAGCTTCCTCCACCTCTTCCACAACCTGCCCTCAAGCATTTGCATGTTGTGTTGAGGTCCTTACGGAGAAGATGCTGATCCTGCCTTCCCCTCAATCGTGCGTTCGAGGCGCTGGGTGCAGACTTGCGTGAGCTTTTGCTCCAGCACTTGGCAGTGCCCCAGACTCCCTGTGTAATCTCAAACCGGTTGCTCCAAACCAGATTTCCATGGGTGTAAAAAATCACAGCCTGCTCCCGGCATTTAGGAAGTGCTTTGCATCCCCCTGGGACTTCCTAGTGCTTTGGGCACTGCCCATTTTTTTTTTTTTTAAAGGAAAAAAAAAAGTATTTGTTGCTAATAGCAATGAATTCAGCTTTAGCTGTGGGTCAAAAACACAAGCAAGCCAAGGGAAGACTGCAAAATAAAGCTGTAACCAACTTCTTGGGCTGTAGATAAATTCATATTTATCCCTATTCCAAACACTTGCAAGCTTATGGTCTTGGTTTCTTTGAGGGAGGTGAGAGGTTAGTGTGTTTTATACCAGAAGGAAAAAAAAAATATCTAATTAACAAATGAAATGGGTTTTCATTCCCCTATTGCAGCCAGTGTGTTTGCTCTGCTCAGAAGCAGACTGGAGCAGTGTGGGGCAGCTGGCTTGCTTCTGCTGGCTTGGGGCCATAGCACATCAGCCCTGTTGTTGACGTAGAAGAAAAGGATGCATCAGGGTCGTGGCTCTTTTTTTTTTTTTTTTTTAATTTTTTTTTTTTCCCCTTTTCTTCTCTCTGGAGCTTTGTATGAAATGTTTTGACATTTTCCAGCCTCAAGCTGGTTTTTTGAAACTTATTTTTCTGCAAAATTTGTGTTGTTCAGCATAAACAGGCAGCGCATGCTACATCCCAGCTCGGCGCAGCGTTCACGTCTGCGCTGAAAGTGAAACCTGTGTTTTGAACGGTTTCCTGCAGCCAGGCCGGAGCTGCGTGAGCTTTTCCCTTTGCACGTCCTGCTCCTGTGGAAGGAGAAACCTCGAAAGTTCCTTGCTGTGATTTTTTTTTTTTTTTTTTTTTTTTTCCCCTCTTACTTTAGAGAAGGGCTTTGCAGAGCTACATGCAGTGAACCCGTACCAGCTGACTTACAGCCAGCGTCCAGGAGGGATGAACCAGCCAGGCCCTGTTCAGAGAGGCACATGCAAATAAAAATTGGCATAAACCAGCCCGCATCTTTTTTTCTTTTCCAGCAGAGATGTTGGCAATCTCACCCGTATTTGCCTGTCTCTCTAGAACGATTTGGACCTCCCAACATTAGGTTAGTTATGGTCATCTCTTCTTTTGAGTTTTGGACTGCTTTAGAGTTAGTTTAGTATTTTTACAGGTTGGGCCTGGTTCTAGAAGTGAACCTGGAGTTTGTCCAAACATTTTGGGTCTGGAGAACTGGCTGCAGCCACCGAGGTGATCTAAGTGCCTGTTTAGCACAGGCCTGTAACGCTGCTGGAGTGCCCCATTTGGTGACTGTCCTGGCACTGGTTCTTCCCAGCCTTTCTGAAAACAAGAAAATTACATGAACAGAGATAAAAAGGGATGCGTTTTGGATGATCCAACATGTTTACCTGGAATCTGCTGGGGTTTTTAAAGGTTTTTTTTTTTCAATCAAATCCCTTCCAGCCTTGACTTCCTGAACTTCAATGGGTGTTTGCAGAACTAGAGGAGCTGTCAGTTTAAAAATAACCCTACAGACGCCCGTCCAGCTCACTTTCCTCATTAGAGACAAAGCTGTTTCGCTGTGGCTCTGCTTTCCCTCTGAGAGGATGGAAAGTGTGCCTTCACATGCTGGCAGGCCAGGGCTAGAGATAAGGCTCTTGCTCAGGAAGGGCTGTCACCCACCCTTTTGGGGATTATCCCTCTGAGATGCAGTTGGCACAGTACCGAGCCCTCCCTGGGTGTTACACCTTGGAGGGACATGGCAAAGACTTTTTTTTCCTCTATGGGAAGAAAACCACTATTTGAGGATGCTTGTGTGCAGTAGCAGGGGTTAACTCTGGTGACTAAACCTGGTCTGGGAAGTAAAGAGGGCTTTGATCTGTCTTGGAGACCACAGGAAAGTCCTGGAATGGGCCAAGGGATGCTAGAGGGATGCTTGGCTCAGTCTGAGAAGCTGAATGAATGAAAAGTCTCCTTGTGGTCTCGATCGCTGCTAAATATGTACAAATAGAGGATGCAAGAAGTGGCTTTTGCTAATCCCTGCACAGTTGTGTGCCCAGTCTGCCCATGACTTTTGGCTCTTTGGGCAAATTTAATTATTTTTCCTGAGGTGAGCAACGGGTCAGTTCAGGGTGGGCATTTACTGTGTATAGTGTAGTGATGCCTGATATACTTTGCCTTTTGTATGCCCTAGGGAAATAACAGCCTCCCCCCTCCACCACCCCAGCACTGTTGGCTTTTAAAATCCAAGACTGTGCTTTTACTACTTATTTCTTTGACCCAAATATTCCTGTGTTCTATTAAATGTCATCTGAGCTTTGCTTTTTGGGTTTTCAACAGAAAAGTGCTGGGGTAAAACCATGGGAAGTGCTGAAGATGGACAGACATCAAACACTTAATATGTTTGCCTCTGATAATAGTGCCTTGTTCCCAACTGAGTTTAGAGCATTCAGAATTTTCCACTTTTTTATTAATACATTTTATTAAAACTAACAGTTATACAGATGAGTGAGTGTCCTTTTGGTAACAGAAGGTGTTATTTTTTGACAAGCACATTTATGTGGAGTTGTCCCAAAGTCCATGAGTCCCACAGGCAGCTTGGCCCTAAATAGACCAGATGCCCACTGGAGTTAGGGGAGTCCCCCTGCAAACTGCTGTCAGCTTTGGACCTGCGTGTCAGTCTGGGGTGCAGTTTGGGACCTAACCATTTTCTGCTTTTTCTTTCAGCAGCGAAATGTCAGGATCAAGTTTGAATATGAAGGAGAGAAAAGGTATGTACCCAACCCAGTCTCTCACGTGTACAGGGACAAATTACCCTTTGTATCCAATGTTGTCCTACTGAATGCAGCCAGCTGCAGATGAGCTCACAGCTCATTCCCTTAAATCACATCTGATTCCCTTAAAATCAACTACAGTTTTATATGTAAGAGCTTTGCCTCGTCATCCCATTTGCCACAAGTACCTCCTGGGATTTGCACACAGGCAAAGTGGTTCCAAGCTGGAAGTCATTAAATGTCTTTTACCAGGGACACAGGGTACACACTTGGATCCTTTTCTCTTTTTAATTTTTAAGCCCTGTTGAACCACAGCAGAGCTGCAACTCTACAGAAATGTGTCCTTTGATTAGCAGCCTACGACACTTAAGATAACCAGATTTTGGGCATGGGTCCCATAAAAATAGAGCTGGGAGTTAAAGTTTGCCCGCCCTTTTCTGCTTGACATTTTCATGGAATCACCTCTGCTTGGTGCTCGGTGACTGTGGTGGGGCAGGACACAGAGCTGGAAACTTGCAGGCTGATGGTCCAAGTTGCATCTTAAAGCCAAAGAAAATTTCAGTAACGTCACCGTAGGGCTAGAATGTACCCGCTGATATGTACTTACAGAGCTGCTGCATGTGATGGTGCAGGAGGGTCACAGGATGCCAAACTGCATTATTCTCTCTTCCATCCCTCCTCCCTATTCAGAGCCACTTGCTGAAAATGGAGATGATAAATCACTGGCCAGTGCCTGATCCTGGGTTTTCTCCAGTGAAGGGTTGCTGGATTTTCTTCTTTTCTACCCGTACCTCACAGCAGGGGGAGGAGCAGAGGAGCTGCACTAGGATTTTTGGTAGATATTCTTGCAGGGTAGGTCAAGACCCTCTTGGGCATAGCAGACGAGCAGTGTTTCTGTGAGTGTAAAAGCAAGGAGCGAGCTTTATGCTTCATGATAGAAGCATCCAGGTTCTTGCTTCTGAATTATTAGTCTAGTCCCAAATTCTAGTATGCTTCTACTAAATTTGGACTACTGTTGTATTTGTTTGTGAATACAGGATTATCCAGTTTCCAAGACCAGCCAAATTCAAAGAAGTGGTACAGAAGGTCACGGATGCTTTTGGACAGACGATGGACTTAGTCTGTGTGAACAACGAGGTACTTTTCTCCTTATTGCTGAGGGAGAGTTTTAGGGTGCCGGGTGCATGCTTCAGAATTGAGCTGTAGTTTGTTCTTTAGGCCCTAATTTAGTGTTGTACAAAAATAATCTTTGTGGTTCCCAGCTAGTGAGCATACAAGAGCTGTTGTCTGGACACTGTTCAGAGGGATTTTCAGACTCCAAGCCAGGTTTTACCCTTCTCAAAATTATTTCAGTTAAGGCTTGTTAAATGATGGCACAGGAACACTGTCTTTCCTCTACAACAAAAAAATCCCCCTAACTCAAACAGGGGGAGGAATTAAGTAACTGAGATGATGGAGACCTTGCCAATTCAGTACACAGTCAGCAGCAGTAGATGCTTTCCCATTAACGCTTTTGGGGCAATAGGACTGACTTTCAGAGTGTATCTGGCTGGTGAGAGCTCACGCAGGGCGGAGAGGAGAACAGCTGAGACCAAATGGCTTTCCTGAGAGCCACTGTAGGCTACTGCGTGTTTGGTTTGGATGCGAAGCCTTTCCATCTTGGAGGCAGTTGCAGGAGCATGGTGAATTCCAGAGCACGAGGGACAGTGCTGCTAACACAGTGTACTTTTATCCATCACTGACTTTGTTTCACCTCAAAATCATGTGCATGTTCTTGTGGTTAGGTCTGCAGTGAAACGTGCATCACTGTAGGTTCCTCTGGCAGGTCCTGTGGCCATGTACAGGCAGCCAAGAAACCCTCCCTCTCTGATCCTTGCATTTTAAGGCTTGAAGACCTTTCTACCCCAATGTTCTTCATAACACAGGCCACTGTGGTTTTCCAACTTTTTCTCTGAGCCCAGCACTGTGTCCCAAAGGAGGGTACTGATGAGGGCCTTTACCTAGAGAGGGGCAATCCTTGATATCTGTTTTGGTGTGCTTAGTGTTTTCTTGAGGCATCTTGCCATGAACTGGGCAGGCAGCTGGAGCCACTGGACTCTTAAGGTGGGGTTGGCTTTGGGAAGGAGGAGAGGGCCAGGTGACAAATAGGTAGGCTTTTAAACACCAATTCTTTCGGATGTCCTGACAGCTTGCTTGTTGAACTATTAATTGCAATTTATTAACAGTCGTTCATTAAAGTATGAATGGAGAGGGCGGTCATGAAGAGAGCTTTGTCTCTTGTCATTTTTCTTTTCTTCTTTTCTTCTGTTTCAATGCAGATTTGATCCACAAAAAGGTTGCTATTCTTCTATAATAGGTACCTCATGATACCAAAGTGTCCACTGGGTTTTGGCTTTGAATGCAGTCAGGTTTCTAATCTTGGGCATTCTCTGACAGCCCTCCCGGGAGAAGCCTGCCATTGAATTCTCCAGGAATGACTCATTTCATTCCAAGTTTCTTTCCACTGGAAGAGGTATTTTTTTCCAGCAACAGCAAACAGAAGCTTAAATAATGTATTTTATCCCATGTTAGAAACTTCCTGGGCATGTGTACAGCACATAGCAGGACCGTGAGCAGGCCTTTTGGTAATCCCAAACTTTTCTTAGGGTTGGGAAGGACCTTCAGTGTTTTGTTTTTCTGTAGATAAAAATTCTTCTTTGTGAGATCCCACATCTTTGGGAAGAGGTCTGAGCAGTAGTAATTCAGGGTTGTTATTGTGAAAACACTATAAGCAGAAAAAAGTGGCCTTTTGGGAGATAGCCTACATGTGCACATGCTGACACCCCGGCATCTGGCTTGTAGCACATTCTGGGTCAGGTTTTTGTCTCATGATTGCAAATTTCAGAGAGAGCCTGCCCATAGATTCATTACAATTAAATGTTTCACTCTTTCTTCATGCTCAAAGGGAACTGTGCAGTAATTCTTGCCATCAGGTGTTTCTCTTGCAATAATACCTACCTTGTAGACCAAAATTACACTGAGGCCAACAGGCCCCTGCAAAAGCTCACTAAATGGCAGTCCCTGTCCCAGTGAAGCAGGAGTCCTGAAGCCAAGATCAGCGAGATGAGCATGCCAGTTGGGTGGAGCAGGGGCACGCATGAATCACATCCTGGTGGGACCACGGAATCAGTGGGCTTGGGCTGGTATAGATAAGAGAGGAGCCTGGCTGTGGGTGTACCACATGTCTGCACGTTAGTACTAGGCTGGGCTCATCTTTCTGATGAGCAGGACAGCAAAACCTGGCCTGGCTATGGACAGCACGGCGTGGTGATTGTTCGACAGTTGGCTGTGGTATGGATTGAAAGGCTGGCTTCTCCAGCAAATGCTCTGTCTGAATTTGATCCTGTATGCACTGCTGAACGGCTGCTCCAGTGGTGACCAAGTGTTGCCTTGCCGTTTGTCCCGTCTCCATCACCAACTTGTGACCTTGGGCAGAACACTGAACCTCGGCATGCCACCAGTTCCCTTCTGACCTCCCCTTGCTTGTCTCTTCTGAAGCTGTCCCTCAGCATCGTTTTGGAAGGTTAGGGAGAGTTAAAGCCTAGGGAAGTGGTAGAAGCTCTGTTACAGGGGTGGGGAGGAGGGGTGTTTAAAAGCATATCTAACGAACATTTGTCGAGAATTGTTGATGCCAGTTGGTCCTGCATTGGGCAGGAAGATGAACTAATTGACCTCTCAGATTTTTCCCCAACCCTGTTTCCTACTATTCTTTGGCTTTCTGCAGTGTCTTACAGAGTGAGGTCTAGTAATACTGTTGTAGTCGGTGAAAACTCACCCTTTGCAGCCTCTTTCTTAGACTGCAGTGGATTGACTACTAAGTCCCATACTAAAACATTAGGCTCTAGGGGAGTATGCTATTTAAAGGCAAGAAGAAAATCTAATAAGCTCTATTTAGTGAAACTTCTGTGTGGGTAAACTTTGCTGTTCATCATGGCTGCTCACTCCATAGACAGAATAAGCCCAGTTACTGGAAATGCACCCTGGCAATTGCTTCCATGGTTCTGTGTGAGTCTATATTTAGTCTCATGCCTAGTAGATATCTGTTCCTGATACCCACATGTGCCACAGTCTGGAAGCCAAATGGAGCAAAATTTACTTGTCACATGTGGGTAATAGGTAAAGCCAAGCTAAATACTGGCTCTAGTCCTTTTTACAGGAGGGCAATTCCTGCCTGATGTTTTTGGCTCCTCTGAAGCAGGCATGCAAATGTGTTAATGCTGTGATACTGGAGTGAGATGGAGTGACCTGCAGAACATTCTGTTCAAAGCAGCAGGTGAGGGTTTGCAGCTCTGAACACTTGTGAGGAGCTCAGGAAAAGGATGGGTGAGCAGTGGGAACTTCAGGTTCGGAATGAAATTCTGCTTGGTGTTGAAATGGCGGGGAGCAGCTCTTCACCATTCTCATTTCTGTTTGGGTGAGTGTAGGGGAGAAGGCTTTTCTGCTTGGTGCACCAGTGGAGCCCTTGTGAACTTCAAAAGGATTAAGCAGGGCACCAAGAGAATATCCAAGAGAATATCAAGAGAATATCTCCAGAGGAGGGCAACAAGGATGATAAAGGGTCTGGAGCATCTCCCCTATGAGGAAAGGCTGCGAGAGTTGGGCTTGTTCAGCCTGAAGAAGAGGAGACTGAGAGGGGATCTCATCAACACCTACAAATATCTTAAGGGCGGAAGTCAAGAGGACGGAAGCAGTCTGTTTACAGTGGTGTCCAGTGACAGGACTAGGGGCAAAGGGTGCAAACTGAAACATAAGAGGTTTCAGCTGAATATGAGGAAGAACTTCTTTACTCTAAGGGTGACAGAGCACTGGAACGGGCTGCCCAGGGGGGTTGTGGAGTCTCCTTCTCTGGAGATATTCAAAGCCCGCCTGGACGAAGTCCTGTGTAGCATGCTCTAGGAGAGCCTGCTTTAGCAGGGGGGTTGGACTGGGTGATCTCCCGAGGTCCCTTCCAACCCTTGCAATTCTGTGATCCCTTAAGCTCTGCTGCTTAAGGAAGCAGCCTGAGAGGACAGCTGCTCATAATTTGGGACTTATTCAATACCATCTTTGTCTGGTATCTGCTGTGACTGTGTGAGATTCATTCAGATCCCAAAGTTTAACTGTGAACCATGGTTTAACCATGAACCGTAGTCTAACCTTTTACTCTGGCCTACTGAAAACCCTGAATAGTTGATATCTACCTGGTGAGTACTTTCATTCCTGTCCAAGCCCTGTCCCAGACTGGGAATCTGTTTCCAGCCTTGCTTGTGAAGCCCAGCCCAGACAAGACTGGTCCTAGTGTTCTTTGTGAAACCCCTTAGCTGGTTAGGTCCCTTGCTTGGGAGGTAAGAGACATCCTCCTGAACTCCTCCCCATCTGGTTTGGTTGAGAACCCAAGTTTTGACAGCCTGGGGCAAGGCTTTCTCAGGAGTTTCTCTTGGAATCCTTTTTCTACAAACAAATAACTAGTTTTCAGACAACGAGTGCACAGCCTGATTATCCCTTTCTGGAGGAATGTGCTAAATGCTTTGCTCTAAAGTCTCTGGGTTTTTTGTACAAATTTCTCAACCACATTTGCATACCTTGTACCAGAAGAGCCCTCCTAGCTTAACCTGGAGTTCATTGTTTAAATATCTTTTGAGAACTGGCATTGTCTTTCCTCAGCAATTACCACTGCCTCCAGCAATTACACCTGGCAGCTTCCTTTTCTCACCTGCTAATCCTATTTCTGGATATCTGACTCTCCCATGCAAGTTATAGGGGTCCTGGTCTCCAATCTGGGACCATAAACTCTACAGAATAGCAGGTTGCATTAAACTTTGCTATTGCAATTCCTCTTTGCAGACATGGCTTTTAGTATCTCAAAGCTGGGTGCCTAAGGTAGGTGTAAGCTCAGGACCACCTGCTATCCAAAGCTGCAGGAGCTCGGCTTTCTCAGTTAAGCCTGATGTTTATCTTTCATCCCCATTTTGCAGACATATGATAACCTTCCCTATCACACAGGAGAGGGAAAACTCAATCCAAACCTTGAAGTGTTCACACTGTAGAAACAGCAGCCATGCAGACATCTAAGATGGAGCTTGGTGGGCTCAGGCACCAGTAGCAGTTTTCCGAGGTGAAACCTCATCTCTGTTGGCCAGGGCCCACAGCCTTCCCTTGACCTGGTCATCCCCAAAGTCCTAGCCTCAGCACACACAGTCTGAGGTGTATTTATGTACAGGACAACAGCCAAACCCTTGATAACACCCTGGGATCAAAAAGGTAGACACAGGCGGCTTTTGAGTGTAGTCTTCTGGAGCGGTTGATCTGAGGTGTGTTTGCTGTGGCTGGTGGCATGAACCCTGATCACCCGGAGGGCTGAGATGCCTTTCAGGAATGCTGGGCAGCTGTAGCTCCCAGTAAGACCAGTGAGTGCCTACTGGGAGCTGTGGCTACTCAGTCTCTTTGGTAGGTGGAACTGCTATGTACTTTGGCACAGGCGTGAGTATAACGTGTTGTGTTGGCTGGATTCAGTGCCAATGCCTGAGGCAACCTACAGGGGCTGAGGACTGCTTTTTGTGAGATTCGGCAGAATGCCCCTGAACGAGGGGCAAAAAGTTGTGTTTTTAATCTTAGCCCAGGGCAGCAGAAGGCCACAGAGCCCCTCTGAAATGCAGCTGTGTTGGGCATTGGAAGCTTTGCAGGCTGTCTACAGGACATGGTATACCACACAGCAATGTCAGGAGCTTCAAATTCCCTCTGGAGGTATGAGGGCAATAGTCTGCCACTTACCAGGAAAACATCAGGACTTTTAGCTGCCTGATCCACAGCACTGTGTAGCTCTCTGTTCTATTTACCTTACAAAGAGCAGAAGGCAAATTTGTCCTGCTGGGAGCCAAAGAAGTGGTTCTTGGAGGGAGAGCAGTGCATGCCTTTCACATGAAAAGGGAAGAGATTCTTACTTGTGAGATGTCCCCTGGTTTCACCCGATGCCTCACTAGGGAGACTGTTGGTGCATGGGGGCACAGGCTGCAGCAGTAGGGCAGGTCACCAAGGATCTGCCAGAGTAAATCCTTGGGTGCAGCTCACTGCTTTCTTGGAGCACCCTGGCATGACCATCTTCCCAGGAAGAATATGTGGGGCTGGTTTGGGGCTGGATAGCAGCAGGTCTTGCCTACAAACTCCAAAATCAGAGCAGCCCCAGAGTAGCAAGCAGCAAGCCTAAGGTTTCATCTCAGCCCTCTCCTCTTCCCGCTAGCTGAATTGGTGATGTGACCTTTAAGCTCTCTCCTTGCAGATGTTTTTTGTTGTGATTTTTTTGCGTCTGTTCCTTGGTAGATGAGAACTTGGAAGAAAACGTTAGAGCTCGGCAAGTTGGAGGGCATGGGGGCTCTGTTTTCCATCCGCTTTCTCAGGTTCCTCCCTCATCCCCCGATTCCCAGGCTGCTCACTGCAAGGATCTGGCTTCCTCTGTTTACCCAAAAGTGTGACACTGCCATGCTCCGGTGTTTGTTCAATCCCTTCCAGCTCCTGATCCCGCTGAAATCCCAGGAAGATTTGGACAAAGCGATGGAACAGTTGGAGCTGAGCCCTTCCCTGAAGAGCCTGCGGATCCTCGTGAGCGCTCCAAAGAAAGCGAATGTGAGCCCTTCACCTTCTCTGCTCTTCTGTGTCTGGAGCGAGATGCCTTGTTATTGTGTTGGGGAGTGGAAATGACTTTCCTGACGGTGCAGAGCAGAGGGCAAGCTGGTCATGAGGGGGGTCAGCCCTGCTCTGGCTCAGCTGCTTGGAAATCTTCCTGAGGTGGTGGCTCAGCTCCCTCTAGCTCCTCCTGCCTCCTGCAACCTGTGAAGGGTTAAATACAGTAACGATCCTGAAAGATAAACCCCAAGAGAACCCCTTGTGCTTTCTGCCTGGGGATGTTGTCACCTCTGTAGCATGTCCTCCATACAGAGGGTGGTGCCCTGGCCCTTGCCATGCTGGGTGGCCGTTCCCTCCATGTGGTGCTACAGTACTAAAGGCCAGGGAGAGCAAACTGGCGAATACTTCAGTCTCATGCAGGACTGCCTTTTTTTCTCCCCATTATTTATTTATTTGTTTTTCCTGAGCTCAGTGGTTTTGCAGTTAAGCCTGTTAGCTTGACCTCGCCTGCACAGAGTGTCTTGCCAAAGCACATGTCGTGCTGCCCCAAGCACAGGCTGTAAAGCAAAGGATTTACAGATGTTGCAACTCCGTTTCTTCCTTGTATTTCCTAGAAGTACCAGGGAGGCTGGGAGTCTTGAAACTCGTAGTGCTTGTCCTCATGCTGCCGCTGGTGCTCTCAGTGCCTGGAACTTCTCTGCTCCTTTTGAGAGGCTCTCAAAAGGCACAGGCACCACAGTCTCAGGGGAAAACTGAGCCATCAGTTGGAGTTTCCTAAATCCTGGGCAGAAGTGGGGCGATCTGCCCTAGCAACTGTAGGAATGTTGCAGTATTGCAAGTCAACTAGTAAGAGCAGGGCAGCCATGCACATCTTTGAGAGTAGGTCCAACTCTTCCTGAAGCATGTAACCATGTATGACCTTCGTACATAGAATTACCACAAGATCACAGAGCGTTGTAGTGTGTTAACTTAGCAAGACTTGGCCACTGCCATCTAAGTTACCAGCTGGATTGTCTTTTCTTTGCTTTCCCCTGTGCCTGTCTTCCCTAGCAGAGCCTGATCCTCCACTCTGTTCCCATGCTCTGTTACAGAGAAACCTCTGCAGTGCCTAGGCTGCCACTGAAGTCTAGGGATCATGGAGGAGAGGCTCTGATTTTGGGACTGCAAACTGGGGTTCAGGGCAGGAATCAATCTCTGTATCTATCTGGAAATAATGCCAGTGTGAGAACGGTCTTTTATGTCAAATATCTGTATTTATCAACTGGAATTCAATCTTATCTTATAAGAGTATTTTAATAACAGATGTGAATTGTTTGTGAATGACTTTTTTGGATCACCCTAGATTACATGCATGGTTTTTTTTGGTTTTTTTTTTTTTTTTTTTTTTTTTTTTTGTTGGGTGGTTTGGGGCTTTTTTTGGTTCTTGGGTAATATGGTCATGGGGAACCAAATACAGGGTTTCACATGGTGTGTCTGCAAGGGTTCTGGCAGAGTCTGAATATTCCCTTTGTCTGATTACAGCTTCTCCAGCCAAACAACAGCAAACAGCACGAAATGAGGATCTCCAGATCCATGGGTGATATCATGGGATCCCTGTACAAGGACTCCGAGAGGACGCGCAAGTATTCAACAGGTCAGTGAAATGCAACGCTCTGTGGCGTGGTTTGTGCTATTGCAAGCTGGCCACCATCCCCTTTTGCTTTCCTGTCACAACCCTGTAGCTGCTACAGCCTGGATGGCCACCCTGGTGTCTCCCACCAGTAGCTCAGTGCAGTTGCTGCTTATCCTCAGCCTGAGGAATAGACTCTGCACGCTGCACAGGTCAGATGAGGTTGTGCTGAGCAGAGAGTCACGTTGGGCATGAAAATTAAGAAGAGCAGGGGACCTGAGGTGTAATTTAAGGGAGCAAATGCAGTGATAAAAATCCTCAGTGAATTCGACGCTACTGAGCTTCATCAAAGCGTGACGAGTAAGGATCTCAAAAAGCCTTGGCTTTCTAGAGATCTTGACATACTTATTCCTTTAACCATCTGCTGTTGTTCTCTTGGTGTCTCTCCCCCTTCGCCAGTTAGCAGAATAATGTAGCTGAATGGGCTTGGGTTCCTTAGCTCCTGAGCTGGGACCAGCTTCACCATGCAAGGACCAAATACGCATCTGCATATGCATGCACCACTCTGTTCTTGTTGGTGAAATGAAGTCTGTGGTAGCTGCTTTTGTGGTTTCTCAGGAGAATGGGTGTGCGCAGTGTTTTGCCATGGTGATATTCCAGATGAAGGGGAGCATCCCTTTCCCTCAGAGATGCTGGGAGTGGGTACCTGCAGCCCCTGAAGCCAGGCTGGCAAATGACTGATCTCTTCTTGTAGCCCTGCAGGGACTGGAGTTTGTTCATAGCCTTATGAGGTCTTTTCTTTGGTTTTCTGTGCTTGAGTTTATGCTTTTCTTGCTTTCTAAAATACTCTGACCTTTTTGAAATTACAAGTACTCTCGATAAGCTGTCTGTAGGACCTTTTGTGTGGAGAACCTCGTAGGAGTTTGTAGAGAGCAGGGTGCCTTGTGCAGAACTGGTGAAGCAGCCCATAGGACTAATTTTTCATGTTATAACCTATAGGCAGGGTCAATGATCTTGAAATTCAGTGAATATTCTCTGTTGCATCTGTGGTTGCTGGTTACAGGGTAACTTCTACAGATCCCTACTGCTTTCACACAATTATTTGACAACTGTAGAAATGAGAGAATTGGAGGCCTTGACTAAAGTGGGAAGATATTTTTGACTCTCCAAAGATCCTCTGTACTTGGCAGTAAACACTTTGAAACTCTTTTCTCTGTGTAACAAAGTATTTTTCTCAAAGGATTTGTCCTTCCTCTGTCTCATAGCCTGTGCTGCCTTGATAAGGTATCCTGTGGTCTGCTGCATCTCGGACAGTGATACATAGGAAATGTTCTTCTAGGGTAGGTCCAATATAGCCCCTTGTGCAGCCATGCCCAACTCTTACTGAAGGCAGGGGTGGGTGGTACATGTACAAGAGCTCTCTTTGGGCCTGTTGTTTGGATGTGCCAGGGATGTCTTTTCCTATTGTGGGGGTTTTTTTCTAGCTCGCACGGCTCTTGAGAGTTTGCCCAGAGTCTGGCAGAGTCGCTAAATGATTCTGAATGAAATGCACACAGAAATACGTGGTAAAGCACAGAGCCTCAGCAGAAACTGTGCTTGAGCAAAACATCTCTGCTGCTCTTTTTTGGCACTTGCTAAGCTGTTAATGTAAGCCAGAGAAGAGCTGTGGCACTGGGAGCTGTCACTGGTGCGTGAACCAAGCGTGATGGGCAGAATTGATCCCATGTGTAGCTGTGCTAGTGAGAAGATTATTTCTTGCAAAGTTAGACTTTCCTACTTGCTTTTATGCCATGCTTTGGCCTTTCCTTACTCTTTCGGAGCTGCTGTAGTACCAAGAGAGTCTCTGACCAAGTCCCTGCTGACTGTGAGGTGTCCCTGCCTTGAAGACCATCCTGTAGATAAGACAAGGCAAAGAAAGAGACGTCAGCTCTGCAAGGGTGCGAACCTGAGGTACAGATGGGTTTTGAGGGAATGCCTAAATAGCAGAGCGGAGGAACAGGTATAATGTGTTGGTTTAATCTAGACAACAGAGGAGGAGGACTGGGCAGCACCAGAGGTAGGATGCAGAGTGTGCTAATGTTGGGATCTTCAGGAGAGCCTGGATGCCTATTGTTAATGCACCAAAACCAGTGTCCCTGGTGCTGTTATATAGTTAAGTAGCAAAGGTAACCAGCCCACACTAGTCATCCCTCCTGTTTTTTTCCATGCAGACTATGAGTCTTGCTCCTGGTTTGAAAAGAGGTTGCAACAAACTCTCTGTGTGGTAAGAGCATGCCAGACCTCTCTTTGGAGTTATCTGGGGTCTGTATGAATCTACTACAGCCCAGCTTAGGAGGTGTTTGCAGTCCAGCAGGTTCAGTTTTTTGACCTCCTGAGTCAGAACGGGGTAATCTAGCAGCTGGGCAGAAACTCTAGTGAGCCTAAAGGGAGAGCAGTGTTTCAAATGGAGCATAAAACTGAAAGGCAGTAGGCAGTCAGAGATGATCCTGTGTTGTGGTTTCCTGAACCAGGGATTTCACTGAACTTGGTGGATGGTCAAAAGGCAGCCTAAGAGGCTGGGATTTCTGTAGGAGAAACTATTCTTTAATTGCAGTTGCACGGTATTTCACAGTGTTTGCTTCTGTTGTCATCAAAGTGGTTGCTATCAAGAGAGGCTCTTAACTCAGTTCAGCTTTTCTCTTGAAACCACATTTATAAGGAGATTTAAAGTGACTTTATAAATAAAGGTGGCTCAGGGTCATGTTCTCAGTGTTTCTGAGATGTCTCGTGTTTTTATGCTGACTCTGCCATGTTAGCAGCAGTGAAAAATAATAAAACTGCATGTTGTTGGCACAAGCACCTTGGAAGGGGGGGTAGATGTTCTGGGGAAGATTTGGCTATCTTTGCTTCTGCTGAACAGAAAATGTCTTCACTCCATGTCCCTGAAAAACCTTATGCAAAGTCAATATTTTCTTTTTTTTTTTTTCCCCCCCATAAACTTTTTCAGTGGAAATCCCCCCCCCTCCTTTTTGTTTTTTGGAAGGGAAAGAAGTGGAAAATCTTCCAGTCTCTTGGTGACCAGCATCTGCAAATGTTCAGCTGAGTGCCAGGAAACTTTGGTTAAAATCTATTTGGGTTCTGGATTTTCAGAAAACTGAGGGTTGTTTTTATTTACTTTGAGGAAATACACGTTTCAGAACATTATCCACAAATTATTCAAGAACCCCATTCCAGAATCACCATTTCAGTGAAAAGATTTGCCAAAAGCTTTATTTTTTATTTATTTATTTTTTTTCCACGGTGGCAAACCAGGCTGCTGAGCTGTGGCATCATGTGTCTGACAGCCCTCTCCAGTCCAGGACCGGCAGGGTCCCTGCTGTCAAATATGGACTGGCCATGGGAACAGGAGGGCTTTCTCCTTGGAGAATTGCTGCTGCAGTGATGGCACTCAGGTTTTCATGGATGCCTGGACCTCTGTGAAGCAGCATCTCACCCCTGCTAGCACACTGGGAAGATTTGAACGCAGATCTCTGGAGAGACTTGGCACAAAGGCTTTGCTGGTGCACAGGCTGGCCAGATGACTCTGAGAAACGAAGGCCTGGAGGTGATATCTGTGCTGATAAATTCACAGGGCTGGGACACGAGCACTGGCTGGCCCTTGATGGGGTTGCTTAGTCATTAGCACGTTGCCTGGCCAACCCTGTACCAACAACTGCTGTCCCAGCATTGCCCTGGTACAAAAGTTGGGGTAGCATGGGCTAGGGACCTGTTGCAGGAGCTGTGATGGATGAGACCCCCTCTGTTTTGAGAAGAGGAGGAGAATTTGGCTGTGTGCATCATGCCAGCTGATTTAGGTCTAGGAAATGGGCTCTTTCCTACTTATTAGTAGAGAAGTACCCTAAGGTTTGCCTTAAATCAAGATGTAGGACTCCATCCTCAGAGGATCAGCGTGGAGAGGAGGTCCCACTGAAAAAGAAGAAATTGAGGGGGATGTGGTCCATCCACTCACACTTCCTCTCGACACAGAGTGAGAAGTTTCCTGTAGGTTTATCACTTCTTGTGCCACTGAATCCTGAGCCCTGTGTTTCTGCCAGGGCTCAGAGGAACGGCACATCTTGACATCATGTCCCTCGTTTGGCTCTGCAGCGACGTCATCCTAGGGCTGGGCTCTCCGTGGCTGCAGCTGCGAGCGTAGGTGGCTGCCAACAAACCCTCCCCAGCTCTGACTTTTTTTTAGGGACTTCTCTATCAGGACCCCTGCTTGATGCTGATTGCTGATGGATGAAGTTTTGGGAAGGACCTGCCAGGGCAGGGAAAGGGTGAAGCTAGGGAACGTGGAGGCGGAGTGAAGCCAAGCCTGGCACAGGGGAGCTGGCTGTACATGCAGCACCATGAACTCTGCACATACTGCATGAAAGACACTTCTTAAATAAAAATAACAGAAGGGAACATGAACGACCCCAGTAGATGCCAGCAGTGACTGTAGGTCTCCGTGCTGGGCTGGTTCACTGCGCTCAGGACATGCTGTGCTCTAGTCTCAAATGTGTGTCTTTACATTAGCGCGTGTAACATGGAGCAGGAATCCCTTCCCAAAGCACCTTGCTCTAAAGGGTAACCAAGGTCAGATGCTCAACTGGTGCCAACCTGCAGAGTTTCTCTGAGTTCAGGAATCCTGAATAGAGCTGTTGAGATCTGGCCAGCACTGGGCTTATGAGGAAGTGCCTCGGAGCCTGCCCTATCCCCTCCGGGTCTGAGGACTGGAGCTGACATGTAATCCTGCAGACCCCAGAAGGACAGTCCCTTGGGGGTCTCCTCTCTCTGCCTGGTGCTGCTGCTGTTTCTTGAGTATTAAGTCAAGTGTGGAGAGCATCTGTGTTGTGTCAAACAGGCACGTCTGGGCTTGTCTGTCCATTTCTTCCTCTGCCTCTGGGTGGGTAAAGCAGCATTATCCAATATATCCAGTACGCCTTGTGTGGCCTCCACTATGAATTAAGCCTGCCATTGAGCACCACAGTTGCTTTCTTCCTGATCCCTATTTTCCATTCTTCCTCACCAGGAGACTGAGATTCCCTGAGGTTTTGTTAACCAGGCAGAATAAGGCTGGAGGGGGGGATCAACCCTGGGCTCTGGGGCTCTGCTCCCAGCACCTCCCCATGTTCCTGCTGGGCAGATGGGCATGCATGGATGTGAAGCAGCAGCAAGTGCTCCTGGAGGTGTGAAGCTGCATAAATTACTTAGAGCAACTCTTCTGCTCAAACAGCCTGGCTGAAAGGGATCTGGTTCTATCCAGCAGTTTCCAGGCGTGCAAAAGCCTGAGCGTTTTGTTTAACTTCCTTGCCTGCTGGGAAATGGCTAGTGTCTTATTCCCTTTTACAGTTTTTGGCAGGAAATGTGACTGTGGAAGGTCAATCACAACTGACCTGATGACTGGGAGTAGTTATTACAGGCAAAGGCTTAATGTGAGATCATGCAAAGTCTTTATGCTTGTGATAAATCTCATTTAACTCCCTGGGTTCAAAATCAAACAGGGCATGTACAGCTCTTTGTAAAACCCGAGTTGAAGACTTCCTGGGCAGTGGTGGGTTGTTGCAGCGAGAGATCCCAGCACTGCATGAGCAGACCCACACCTCTTAGTAGCAGTAACAAAAATGCTCAACAGAGCTAAGATAGAGCAGTTATACCACATCAGATCCTCTAGCAGATTTTTGGAGCAAGAGCCACCCTAATGTCTTTATGCTGCATTCTGGATTGACATCTGCTAAGCAAATGAGGGAATGATAACACAGTGATTTATCCAGAGTGCCCGAACTGTTAAATGGTTAAACACTTGTTTATTTATCTTCAAAGAGAGGATGCCGTACTTCCCAACTGGTTTTGTTTTTAGGGCTGGTGCAAAGCCAGTTCATTATGAGCGCCGGAGCATTCGAGAGATTCTCTCCCCCTGATCTTGGCGTTACTTCAGTTGGGCTTTTTTTTTTTTCTGTGTTCTTATCCTGCAGGAAATCTGTGAAGGAGAAAATAGGAAGAAGAAAAAAAAAGTAACTAACTCAAAGCCATATGACTTTTATTTTTACAATCTGAGCAAGGAGTCTGGAGGGAGACGTACCGTGGGGACAGAAATATCTATGTATTTGGTATCAATCCAGCAAGCCTGATTTAGTGATCTTTAACGCTGGTGTGATGCTGTTAACGTTAGCAGCTCATGATGCCTACCAGCTTGAGTGAAAGGTGGGGACTTGGACCTGAAGTGTTGATCACGCTGATGGTTTTATGCCAGAGATCAGTCTGGCACAATTGCTGTGATGCAGAAGTGCAGAGGCAGAAGTGCTGTGTTGATTGATCAGTGTGGACTTTTCACGATGGGACAGGCCCCTTCCCAGTACCTTTCTCTTGCAGTGTTGTGCTAAGCCTGGGCATGTTGTTACCCAAAGGTAGTGACGAACCAAAGAGTTGGCAAGAGTGCCGCAAAAGTGGGTAAGAAGCGTAGGGCAGCGTGTCTCCATGTGCTTTCTAACTCTTCGAGGATGTGTGCTTTTTAGAAGTTTGCTTAAAAGTAAGTTGTTGTGTTGGTGTGAAGGCTCACATTGCACAATACCAACTGGTTAAAGCTCCGGCGCAGAGCAGCAGGAACCTCCGTCAGCAATTCCTTGCCATGAAGTGATGACAGCCCAGGGATGGAGGGGAGGGACTGCAGAAAGACAAGTGGAGCCAATCTGTGCATCTGGGCCAAATGAGGGCAACGCTCCCTAAATCCTGAAAAGGCACAAGGAATCAGTTAGGGTGGATTTGGGGGAATAATGGGGAGGAAGGGGCTGTTGATGTAAAGAAGCTGTGGAGTTCTCTTCCAGGTGCAAAATAGAAATGCCCTTTGCTAAACAATCCTGGTGGGGGGCGAAAGCATTGCTCCCTGTGCCAAGGTGCACACGATGCTCTGCAAAGCCCCAGGGGTTTCCAAGGTGGCTCTGCCTGGTGTGGAGGCTCTGCCAGCTGCAGGCGTGGAGCCTCTGGGGCTACAGACAGGGGAGACAACCCTCCCTGGGCAGGAGATGGGATGAGCTGATCCCGTAGGTCTTTCCCCTCCTTGTGATTCTTGGATTTGAGGGCTGCTTTTCCTTCCTCTTTTGTATAGGGAAGGGGGAGAGAAGAGGGGTATTTGAGTGCAAATTGTTTTCCATAAAGTTTAAGCAATGTTGCACCAAGTTCACCTGGGCTGTTTCCCAGATCACTGAACAAGGCAGGGACATGATCCAGGGACAAAAAGCCTGGGGGCAGGTGGTTTTGGATTTGTGTTTTGCTCAGAGACTGCCTGATTGTATCGCAACAAAACTCTGGAGCCCTTTTCTTTTTGGTGTTGACAGAGCACCTGGATATAACGCGCAGCTTTTAGGATCCAGGGTAGGTTCAAGGCCAAGTCTGCTAGATGTTGTGTGGCCCCACAGTAACAAACTGTCCCTGTTGCAAAAGCTTTATAGCATGCCTGTAAAGAGTATCGCATCTCTAGCTCCTCTGTTCCCTTCTACACAAGTCCAAACCCAGCAGCATTGCCAGGAGGTCTGTGATCACTGGCACAGCATCTCTGGACAGACTTGGATGTGGCAAGTCCTCCCCTTGACCCATGCCTTTCCTGTGTCCTAGGCTCTCTGCACACTGGCCGGAGCTCTCCGCCCCCAGGGAGCGTTCCTGAAGAGCAGCAGCAGATTGCTCGCCAGGGATCCTATACCAGCATCAACAGCGAGGGCGAGTTCATCCCCGAGACCATGGATCAGAATGTAAGTGGGGCCAGGGTGTGTGGGTTAAACAGGGACAGCATCAGGCATGGGGGAGGCTGTGCTGTGAGTGCCATTCCCACCATTAAATCCCCAGTGGGCCCTGCATACAGGGCTCAGGCCAGCTTTTTTCCAGGAATGGGTACCCCCAAGCTTGACATGCTCAAGAAACAGCAGGCCCAATTTCCAGGAACCCTAAAAGCCAGCTGCAGTGGTGATGGCAATGTTGTCGTGGTTTAACCCGGCTGGCAACTAAGCACCACGCAGCCGCTCGCTCACTCCCCCCCCTCCCCTCAGTGGGATGGGGGAGAGAATTGGGAAGGAATAAAAGGTTAGAGCCGAGGGCTGAGATAAAGACAGTTTAATAAGAGGAAAATAATAATAATAGTAATGAGAATGATAACAGTATATACAGAATATACAAAATGAATGATGCACAACGCAATTGCTCACCACCCGCTGACCGATGCCCAGCCCGTCCCGAGCCGCAATCAGTCCCCGAGCAGCGACCACTCTCCCCGTGACCGAACCGACCGACTACTGACGGACTGACTAAGCCCCCCCGAGCATGACGTTATATGGTATGGAATAGCTCTTTGGTCAGTTTGGGTTAGCTTTCCTAGCTGTGCTGTACTCCCAGCTTGTTATGCACCTGGCCGAGCAGGAGAAGCTCAAAAAGTCCTTGAGCAGTCTCAGCACTACTTGGCAACAACTAAAAACATCAGTGTGTTATCAACATTCTTCTAGCACTAAATCCAAAGCACAGCACTATGCTAGCTTCTGTGAAGAAAATTAACTCTATCCCAGCTGAAACCAGGACAATGTGCTCAGGTAGCTCTGGAGGAGCACAGATCTGGCACACACGTGCACGCCAGTTGCCGGGCCCTTGTGGCTGCAGCCTTCCCAGATCCCAGGGACCACAAGGGATTGTGCCAAGGAACCGATTGCCTGCGATTGCAACAGCCTGGGGATGTCAGCAGCTCTCACTGCTTCCCACGTGCTGTTTCTGCCTGAGCTCTGGCTACAGTTCTTGGCTCTGCCCACAGCCTCTCTCTGTCCCTCCCCCATATATTTTTTTTTTCCCCTCTCTTAATAAGGAGTTTGTATATTCCAATCCCTCCGTAATAAAAGAACAGCTAGTTCTTCAGCACAGCGATGAGATGAGCAATACCTCTCTTCCTCCAGTCAATTTGGTACCCGCAATGGGGGAAACTCTGGAGTGTTGAGGGACTGGAGTGGGAGCAGCTTACCCCTCCCTCTCCATTTGCATCTCTGCTCAGGCTATAGCTCCAAAGACCTTCGTATAGATCCTGTGAAGTCAGCTGGGCTAACTGGGCAGACAGTTCATTCTTGCAAACCTCTTGGAAGGGCAGGATCGGGATCCACAATTTGCAGAAGGGACATCTGGAAGGTACCAAGTTCACCCCAGCAGGCTGCTGTGAAGGCCCCCAGGGATCTTGCCTAGGGAGATGTGCGTTTCCTACACTCAAATAGCACCCACTAGCTCTGCTTTTGCATGCAGGCTGTGCCAGTGTTTCCATGGCAAAGTTGTGTTTTCAACAGTTTATTATACAGCCATTAATAAAATGAGAAGTCACTCTGGGTGAGTCTTGGCAGTGTCAGAGTGCAGATGTATCTTGTGCTCCTTGCAGCCAAAAGTTGCCTTTCTATTGTTTTCACATGCCTTCCAAACACGTTTGGTAGGATTAAGACAAATTGTGTGTGCGTGCAGGGGGAGGGCCCGCGTGAACCCCCTCTTGGGTGTAAATCAGCGCAGCTCCACTGGCTTCTAATGGAGGTCCCTCAGCTCTGAGCCTGCTCCTGATGAAGGTTCCCAGATGCTCTCCTCGCTTTTCCCCAGCATCACGCTGTGGGTGGCCTGCTGCCCTTCTCCGGCAAGCTAAATGCAGGAAAAAGGGGATTTGGGGGTGTTTGGATTTTTTTTTTTTTCCTCTTTTTGTTGAGCAGCCATGCTTTTCACGATATGGGCTTTGCTGTCAGAACGTCCTCATGCTGCAGCTTCCATATACACCTCATGGAAAACCACTTACAAGCCAGCACTTGCTGCCTTTTGGGGGATGCCCCTATGCAAGCCTGTGATATAACTGCGGTCTTTGCCTTGAGACTGGCTTGGCAGATGGACAGAGGTTGAGCGTGGAGCCTGCTTGGATTCCTAATTCTATGCTTTCGAGAAATGAGTCCATTTCAGCATTATTTTCACTGCTGGGAGAGACCTGACATGGCTGACAGAGATGTAGAGTGGGGTCTAGCAGGGGTCTTGCTCCTCTTTGGCTGGTGCACTTTGAAGCATGAGGCTTTGGGGTAAAAACTGGGAAGCAGAGAAAAAAAATCTCACTTTCCAATTGGGACTGTCCTGCCAAAACAATGCGAGCTGTTATGACAACCGGTTGAGGAGGTCTAACGCAGGAACAGCACATGGAAAGGGAGGCTGTTCCTGTACAGGGGGAAGGAGGAGCGACACGGGTCCCGGAGCCAGCAAAGTGTGACTCCACGTGGTGTTTAACCCTCGTTGCTCAGCTTTCCTGGATTTTTGGGGCTGGCTGTGGAGTAGGGGTTAGCGAGTGTCTGCAGTGGGTCTGCAGCCAGGAGGAAGCATCATACCGACCACGGCACAGCGTGGCCCTGAGCAAGCTCTGCCCCGCATAGAAGTGCACATAGCCCCTAGGTTTGCCACTCAATACAAAACCTCTATTGTTAATAACCAGCTATAAATAACCCCGTCCAGTACAATGTTTCATCCAGGAAGCAACACAAATGCAGCTTTTGACTCACTGAGCTAGTGAGAGCCAAGCCGGTTCCTCCAGCCAAAAGCCCTGATGATGCTTCGCTTATCACTGGAGAGGAAGGCCGGTCTCGTGTGCCAGGGCAGCTTGGGGAAGTCAGGAGTCCAGGGCTGCAATCCCCTTGGCCTTGGGCACATCATTGGTGTCCTGATATTTTTTTTTTTTCACAAATACTTTGAGCACTTTGAATCTCATTGACTTCTCAGCATGGTTTGAACATCAGGGTGCTGATTATCTTTGCCTCGGTTTCCCTGCAAATAGCAGTTGGAAAGAACAATAATCCTGGGAGGGCATCATAAATGGATTTCCACGGGGAAAGAAAACTTTTGTTAGATTGGATCTCACCTCTGCTGGGGCTGGCATCAGCTGGTGTAAATCAGCCGGCTTCGGTGGAGCCTTGTTGACCCTGCAGAGGTCTGCTAGTACTGGAGGGCGAAGAGCTACAGTGCGTGGTTGTTTTATTTTCCCTTTTCTTTTACTGTCAGATGCTTGAAGCTTTCATCAGCCCCGATGAGTCTCTGTCTGGGAGCTGCCAGTCACTGGACAGATCTGTGGACAGGTGAGTTGTGCGTGTCACCATGTGCACAAGCTGAAACGCAGCCTCTGCTCCATAGTGGCAGAGGAGCAGGGTCAGTGGCATCCCCTGAGGTTCCTGTTGGGATGAGGATGCACCTGAGAAAACCAAATTTGTCCCAAATGCTAAATACCAGATCCTAGCACAGACATCTGGGCGATGGTATGATTTGAACTGTGGTAATCTGAGCTGGACAAGTAGCTGGGGATCTGCGGGCGCCCTGGCTTTGTGTACCCCATTTTTCTGCTTCAGTCAGATCTCTCTCCTAACCCCCTGGCTTTCTGCAGTCACCGGGTCGATACCCTGTTAGCCTCTCCATACCTCTTCCTCCCCAGGCACGCTGTCTGCTCTCCATTGACTGCTTGTAAATTCGGCAGCCCCTGTGCACTGCTAGCAGCCGCAGATGTGTCAGTCAAGGTACCGAGGACACCAGATGAGCAACAACTAAGTTTAGCTTCTCAGCAGGAAGCAACCAGGACACGTTGTACTAACACAGGCTGCAGTTCAATAGTTGGTGTGGCTGGATGGTCCAAGCTCACACGTGCACAGCAACTGTACGTTTGCCGCTGTGCATGGTATAAGACACAGTGTCCTCTTGGGAAGCAACATATATTTGTTTTTCCATCCTCATCAAAGGTTTTCTTTATTTTTTTTTTTTTTCTTTTCATCCGTTGCTTTTGCCATACAGCATCACGGCTGCGTTCCAGCAGGTCTGCGTTGTGTTGATTTGGTTGTGTCGCGTGCTTCAGGTTTGCAGCTCTGAGCACTTTGGATCTGTCTCAGCACCGAGGTCCATTTCCTTTTTGTGGCTTTTAATAATTTCCTGTGATATATTTGCTCATTGTTACGGCTGTATTGAAGCTGGATTCCTTGTGCTCCCAGCCTCAATGCCCCAGCTCCGCTTTTGCGTAGGCCCTGCGAGGAAGGACAACAGAAGGAGCTCGGCCTGGTTTTAACACTTTATTGTGAACCAAGAGAGGAGCGTTAAGTGGGTTTGCAAGAGGGTAGCATGGCTTGGTTTCACATACAAAGAAGCAGGCAGCTGTGTTCAGTCATGGGGTCTAGGAGCTGGAAAAGGCGTGAGGAGGGCTACGTTCTTCAAAGCAGCAGGAGGAGTAAGTGTGACTATTCCTGCAAAGACGTAGCTGAGACGTTGCTGCCAATTGGCATTAGCCTCGAGAGGGCAGAGCTAGCCAGCTGGCATGGTGACCAGTCTGATGCTAAGAAATAACACTACAAATTCCTCTTCACCATAGCAAACCTCTCCTGATCAGCTTTGACATGAGTAGTTTTCAGAGCACTTTACAAAGCAGATTTCCACTACTGTGCCCATTTCATTAAAAGAGAGAGTGGAAAAGCAACCTGTCCAGATCACCCTGTTGGCCCTTACAGAGGCTGAGGTGAAATTAGGATTGCTGAGATACTCTTGCAGTGCTTTTTCATCCTCTCCATGTAACTTAAAGACCTTCAGCCTTGAAGCACCCCTCTTCCCTCCTGGTTTCCTGAGATGATGTGTGTGCCCAGCGGTGGCACGGACCCTCCTGGGTGAGGAAGGTGGGGATGATGATGTGGGGAAGGGGAGGACCGCATGAATCAAGCATGACTGAAGGACTCCGGTGTGTACATCTGCAGCAACTAAGCAGTGTTCACAGAAAGCAGTCGCGTGGTTGAACACCTGGTGTTGAAGGACAAGAAATCTTTATCCCTGCTTCTGTGCTGTCTTGTGCATAGGTGTTATGGTGAGATCTTTGGCTGCTTCGTTTCAGCCTGGTGACTGTGTTTTCTGCAGCATTTCTTTTGTTTGCCACAGGAACAGTCTGTGATCCAGCAAAAAAAAAAAATCTTCATCCTTGTGCAGGTTGAGGATGGGAGCTTAGTTGGGTAGGCTGGGCTGATCGGTGATCAGTGCATCTTGTGGTATAGCCTGTGTTTTCTGCGTGTAGTCACTTCCTAATTCATTCCCCAGCCTTTCTGATATAATAAAGTGTATCTTTTTTTTTTTTTTTTTCTCTCATCCCTTTTGCAGCCCTCCCTTTACCCAAACCCCTGTTCCTGGAAGGAAGAGCCATCCCAAAGACAGTCTTGATTGCATGGGTAAGCACTCTTGGAAGTTTGTATTTGCTTAAAAGTATAAAAAACTTGTAATAAAGAAACTGGATAAAGGCTATTAGAGGGGTGGCACCGCATGAAAAGTAATTAAAAACACTCAAGCAAACCAGCTCCGTTGCTTAGGTTATACTGCAAAAATGACCCTGCGATGATCAAACATCAGTGTTCTCTAAAATTAAAAGACCCAGAGCATCAAACACAGGCAGGGCTGCTCTTGTCACCGTTAACCCTTCTTGGCTCTGCAGCAATAGTGAAGAACCTTTGGGCCAAATTTGGGAATCAGTTTACAGCAACAGCAGTCCAAACTGGGTAGCAATGACCCTGAAGTAAAAGAATGCAAGCAAGTAAATCTGTTGAAAGATCAGAGATGAGCTCTGTGTTGGAAGAAGGTGCTGAGGGAGCCTTGCTTTTATATTTGGAGACAACTGGAAGGTGCTGAGAAGCTGGGAACAGCCTTGTGGCATCACCTTTTGTCTCAGTTAGTACCCGTGAGTTGTGCTTTCAGGATCCCAACTTCCTGCACAGCAAAACCTGAGTCCCAGACTCTCTAGGGAGTTATACCTCTTCCACTTTCATTAATAATAATCTGTCATACTGCAAATGCTGTTAGAGAAAGTGTGTTGGTAACTTGCAAGGATCATAGGTTACTGCTTAATAGCTTATAAACATCCAGCTGGTTAAATCATGGAAACTCTGTAATATTGTAATGACTTTCACTATTAAAAATGAACAAATGGCAGTCAGCCTGTAGCATGATAACTCATTTCTGGCCTGAGGCAGGATTTCTAGATTGAAATGTAGGGACGAAGCTGCAGTCAGGCTGTGTTGCTGAAGGTTTTAATACATCCCTAGTGGTAGGGGAGGCATTTTGCTTTGAGACACCACTCAGCATCGTCGCTCACACGTGGCTTGCTGAGAACCTCTTGACCTGTCCCTGTTCCTTTTCTTGCTGACCATATTTCAGCCATTATGTGCTCCTCTTGCACACTGCTGTAATGGGGAAATCATGCTGAAGCACAGCCGAGGCCAGGAATGGTCTCCCAGGAGCGGCTGCTGGCCTCAGGCTAAGACAAACAAACAATCAGAATGGACTGTGTCATTAGAGTTGGATGGAGGAGAAACAGGAGGTGAAAGATGGGGGGGAAATGACAGATATTTTAATCTCAAGTTATTCAGTGCTACCAGCCATGGTTTTCTGTGCTGTGGTTTTTTTTATTAAAAAAAAAAAATACGTCCTTATCTGTCACGTCCATCCATCTCTCTCATCATCTTGTGTCCGAGCTAAACTCTGGTGGTCTTTAGTCCCGTCTGTATATTCTAAGTCTGTCTTTCTAACATTTAATTTATGTAAATATAGAAGTTTGGAGCTCTGGGGGTATAAATCGGTCTCTGGCTTTTGGAGATCAGGAGTCGCCTCTGAGAAGAAAGAGGACATAAATTGACCAGTGTTAGCCAAGTGCTGGATTTTTGCATTTCCCTGGAAATAGCTGATATCAGAGTAGAGGTTTTGGAATAGATGGATCTGGGCCTGACCCTGCCTGGCAATTCTGTTTCCATGCTAATTTTTGTGTTTTCTATGTGCAAATAAGATGTTTAGTGCTCTGTCTTGGAAATCAGGCATGGTCTATGTTAATCCCTTGCCTGGTATTTGAACAGTGTGAGCCAGGGTCCATAAAGTCAGGAGTTAAACCTCTTTGCTTCAGGGGGGCAAGACCAGTGTGTCTAACCCTATTTTCCACTAAGGAGTGTGACACCGTGGACAGATTTCAGAGTGAGCCTTGGGGAATGTATGACTGTGTAAATGAACAGCTTGTCACCTTGTTCTTGCCTGTAATTTAGCATGAAGACCACAGTGCTTTCCCATAAGAAATGCTCTGGGCATTTGATACTGAACTGGTCTCAGAAACGTCTCTTCTTCCTCCTGACAGATTTTGACATCCCGTTCTGTGAGAGGTTTGGGAAAGGTGGGACCTTCCCAAGGCAGTACCACCTCTCCCAAAGCCGCAAGGACTACAGTGACGGTAAGAAAATGATGGAGGATCGGGGAGGGAGGTGCTTGGTCCAGGATATTGGTGCCTTGTGACAGTGCCTAGGGCTGGAGAGACTTAGGAGGATTTTCTAATAAAAGGAGAACCACCAAGTAACTTGGGATTCACTTGTGTATTCTGAAGACCATACTCAGTGAGACTTTTCTGGGCTGCTCTTGGGAAGTGCTGAGCATCTACAGCATGTATGGGTGTCAGTGCTCAGCTCTTCCTCTGCTTATACCTAGTGTTTTAACTTAGCCACGGGGATGGGTAGCATTTGTCATCCCTGGTGTTATCAAACCTTTCTGTTCCCCTGAATTGCTTGCTTTTGAGGATGCTGGCTTGTGACCTTCACTGCAGGTTTCTCAGAGCTGTACAAAATCCCTCAGCAATTTTAGGGTAGCAGTACCTGTTCACGTCTCTGTTTTAAGCTGGTGAGCTCTGGGCTTTGGGGACCACTCCATCACCTTGTTGCTGCTCCTTCTTTTGCTATATGAGACTGCAAGTGGTGGGAGGCAAAACTGAATAAGGATCAAATTCCCTTGGAAAAAAAAAACAACCACTGAGGGTGGCATATCATCCTCCAGAATGAACTTCATCTCTCACTGACACCACCCTTGTGCAAGCAGTTATCATGAGATTTGGCATTGCTGTGTGGTCGCTTGTCGCGTAGTCTTAGGGGATTGCAAGAATAATTTGCAGTATAAATCCCTGCCTGTTCAGAGTTTAATTGTGATTAACAACCAACAAAAACCCTAATGTAATTAAACTGTTGTAAAGCCCTCTGGAAACATCTGCATTAGATGTAATGCCTACTGTTAACAACTCTTAAATTGAATTAAAAACGTTCACAGGGCTTTGTTTCAGTTTCATTAAACTTGTTTTGAAGAGGTACATCACTGGATCTGGGCAGCGACGTGAGAAGGTGGTGATAGGTAGATCCAAGCTGACGTGTGCATTCTTGCCATAACTCTCCCCCTTTTCTCCTACAGGCCGGAGGACTTTCCCCAGGAGTTACTTCCCACAGGAGAACCTGTTTCAGCTTGTCCCTTCTAGCCGAACCAAGAGCTTTAATGGGGACAGCAAGCTCAGCACCTTGCAGTACGACGAGTACAGGCCCAAATGGTGGAACAATTGTGAAAAAGGTCTGCAGGTCTTCAGCACCTCCCCTACGAAAGCTAGGAATTGTAAGTGAATCAAAGCCTCTGGTGTCTGAGCTCTCAGTACATCTGGCTCTCAACACAAAATTGAGTTACCGTCACCTGCTGAGTAACTGGGCATCAGCTAAGCTAACCATGTGCAAATGCACCCCGATTCCATCCCCAACATGAGGCACACTGCACTAGCTTACATCTCAATGAGGAAGATTTAATACAACACGCTGTGTCTTACCTTGGCCTTAATTCAAGGGCCCATGTGGGGTCAGCTGGTTTTCGTCACTTGCTGAATCGCACAAAATTGCTTTTGTCTTGGACTGTCAACGTGCTCGCACAGCAGAAACTTCCAGGAGGATTGGGGTGCAGAAGCAAATGGGTCCAGAGGTTTTGCAGGCTGCTCTGGTATTGCGAGACTGCCCATGCTGTAAAAATCTGCTCACTCTGGGCCTGTTCAGTGATGGATAACAACCTAGAAATGACTAGTGAGATAAAAGTCTTTATTGGTCCCTGCCTGGGTTGATGCTCAGCCGTGCTGTATCCTGCTGACTGCTCCTATAGCAGAGGAAAGTTCAACGTTAGCTAAGAAAACAGTTTCTAGAGGAAGGACTCTAAAAGAAATATGACTTTTCTGGGACTTGTTTCTGCTTTATACTAATGCAGACTGGGAGACATCCTCCACACACACCAGTAGCACTCATGCAATTAAAACTGGTTTATTGTGGTGCCCCTGGGAGAGGGTGGCTCGCTGCTTAGTGAGCTCATTGCTAGCCTGATCTGCACTCTGTAGGGTCAGATGGACCCTGATGTTGAAGTCTCCCTGCCATGCTCTTCTCTCAGCCCTCTTCTCTCTCATGTAGCCCTGCAGGCACCTGTGAACTGGAGGCTGGGTAAGCTGCTCGGAAGAGGAGCTTTTGGGGAAGTTTATCTCTGCTACGATGCCGACACTGGCCGGGAGCTGTCAGTGAAACAGGTTCCTTTTGACCCCGACAGTCAAGAGACGAGTAAAGTGAGTACGAGGGCAGGACCACTTTCTGCAGTTTGTTGGGGGATTGTGGGCTGGAGGCTGAGGGGAGAGGTGGCGGAGGGGTCTGTGCCCCTGATGGAAGGCAGTGGGTAGAATCATAGAATCATAGAAAGTTTTGGGTTTGAAGGGACCCCTAGAGGTCATCTAGTCCAACTCCCCTGCAGTGAGCAGGGACACCTTTAACCAGATCAGGTTGCTCACAGCCCCGTCCAACCTGGTCTTGAATGTTTCCAGGGATGGGGCCTCCACCACCTCTCTGGGCAACCCCTGCCAGTGTTTCACTAAAGTAAACAGTGAAGACAGTGTATGTTGTTTACCCTCTTCGGTGTGGTCCCCAATGGCTCGTGGCACCAGTCAGTATGCTCTGGTGACTTCTGTACCTCCCAGTTCCTTGGTCATGCTGGACCACTCTGTCTCAGGTATCATCTCTTGCAGGTTTGTCTGCTCTTCCTCAGTTTCAGCCTTCTTGCTCCCTTCGCCTTCTTCCTGCTCTGGGTTCCACATTAGCTTTGCTGATGTCCTCATTCACACCTTTCCAGAAAAACTCCTTGAGCACAAGTAAAATAAGTAAACCTGTCTCAAATCCAAGCCCTTGTGTATCCCATCTCTTTCTCTCCTTACCTGTTTCTTCAAACACTGGAACCGGCATCCTAGAGAGGTGGCCAATACCCCAAGCCTGTCAGCGTTTAAGAGGCATTTGGACAATGCCCTTAATAACATGCTTTAACTTTTGGTCAGCCCTGAATTGCTCAGACAGTTGGGCTAGATGATCACTCTAGGTCCCTTCCAACTGAACTACTCTATTCTTAGGGCAGCACCCCTCATTTTGAAGCCTTACGTGGCTGATGTCCTTGTGGGCAGCTTCACATGTGCTATGAGAAGAGTGCTCAGCATTGAGCAATAATTGGATAATATTGCCAAAATAATCATTCTCTTTCATCACGAAGCATGCCTGTTTTGTTGCAGGAGGTGAATGCCTTAGAATGTGAGATTCAGCTGTTGAAGACTCTCCGTCACGACAGGATAGTGCAGTACTACGGGTGCTTGCGGGATCCTGAGGAGAAGAAACTGTCTATCTTTGTTGAATACATGCCAGGGGTAAGTGTGGTTCCTGCTAAAGATTATCCTGAGAGAACAGAGGACAAATTTAGACGGCCCTGGAGTTTGGTGAAATTTGGATCTGGAGTTAAGCTGTTCAGCTGAGCTGTTCTCTATCTGATGAGCCAAAACAAAGCAGTGGATGCATCCCTAAGGCTTGGAAAAGCGTTGGTTGTGAATCAGATGTCATGGTGAAGCCCCTCAACATGCAGTGGGTGAAATCAAAAGCCTTGAAGGCAGGTTTTAGGTTTGAATCCTGGAGCAGGGTGTGTTCACAGTCTGGAATCTGAACTTGGTGAATGTGGGACATGATCCAGATCTGGCTCCAAACACTGTGGCCTGAGCCCATCCTTAAGTATTTATTGCAAATCCCTGCAGGAAAAGCTAATAGTACAACTGTCCACCCACAGCTGTCACCAGTTATTTATGGCTTTCAGCACGTGTGGATTAAAAACAGTGTTACTCACTTGTAAGTCTTCTCCTGTTCAGGACAGAACTTTTTGTTGGTAGCATTATCCTCTTGTGCAGGAGTGGCTTCAGTTTGTGACTTTGCTGATATAGGATGAAATAGCCCTAGGGAAAAAGAAGATCAGAAAGCTTTGAGAGAAAGCCTAAGCAGGGACTGGAGAATGCACGCAGATTAGCTGAACATCTCTTTCTCTGTTTGAGAGCCTGTGAATTACATCAGCCATCTAGACAAAGTCATCGGTTGGTATAAACTAGCATAACCCTATTTACATTGCCGGAGGATCTGGTCTCCTAAGTCCCGCCTGTCCAGCTGGATTCATTCCCCAGAGTGTGGGAGAATAAACCCTTGTTTATACAGAGATTTGTAAGGTCAGAAGGGACTATTAAGTCATCTGGTCGCAAATAATTTTGGTCATTAGTAAACACGCTAGAAGCTCTCCTAACGCATCTTGCACGTGAGTAATCAGGTGGATTTCCACGCGTTTGAGTCCCTTCCAAGCCCTGTCCTCCCTCTCTCCCTGCGGGCAGGCATCTTCCTTTCAAGCCTTACCACGAGGCATGGGCCCAGAGGGGTAAACCCCGGGAGTTTCAGCAGTCCCCTTGCTGCTTATTCTGCAGTGTGCCCATGTTTGTTAGCAGCCAGGAAACCAACATTTGATGCTGGGGCAGTATCCAGCAGGGCTGGAAGTTGAATGTTTGTTTTTTTAATGATAAACCAGAGCTCTGACCAAATACAGATTGACTTTCGTGCTGCAACAACGGCTCGTTTCACAAAAGCAGCTCAGGGCTTTGGTTTCCAAGGCCAGTGGCAGTGAATGAGTTCCCAAACCTTGCAGAACAGCAGCTCCACGGTGCTGGGTCAAACTTCTGATTTAACACAGCCAGCTTGGCAAAATCTTCATGGGGCCAAGCTTGGGTGCACCATTAGCCTGGCGTTCTTAGGATTGCCCCCATTAAATAGATGAGACTATTTTCTGTCCTGCCCTGCCCATAAACTATTTTTTTTAATTTATGCTTGAAAACCAGAATGGTCTATTTGACCAAAGGCCTTGAAGACCCTCTTTCCCCTTCTTCAGTGACACGTTTGTGTCCCTCCATGATAGTGAGGGAGGCCAGGATAAGAAAGCTTGTTTGAAGTGTGGGTGAGGGAATATACCCTGCATACAAGTTGTATGAGGGGGTAATTTCAGAGCATCTTGGGTTACTTCAGCAATGCTGGGAAAGGGAAAGGAGAGGCCAGCCCATCCACAGGATCATCATCAGCCTCAAAAGAAGGCCAAAACAGTAGCTGGACAGATCAACAGCAGAGGTGGGTGGATGTGGAAAAGCTGATACAATTTGAGTGACTGACTTGGAGCAGAGCATCCCCCTGTTCCCAGAAGAGCAGGACTAGGGAAATCTTGGATCAGCCCCGGAGCTGCAGGACAGGCAAAACCAGGATGAGTTTCCCCTCCTGCTCTTCAGCCAACCTGAATGCTGGAAATAGAACTGGATGCAACCTCTCTGGTTGAACCCCAAATCTGCCTCTGGTTCCTCCCTGCTAAAACCCAGCTCTGGCATAGTGAGAGACATCTGTTTCCAAGTGGACAGAAAATACAGTTAAACCCATGGGGGTCAGTGTCTTGCAGATGGTGGATGTCTGCACCCCTGCTTCCTTCCCTCTTGGATCAATTAAATCAGACCAGTCGGGGCCTGCATGCCTGGGTCAGAAATTCAAGGCTGGGTACTTCCAGGTTGTCTTGCTGAAGCAGTCCCATGTGGGGCTGACAGTGTCCCTCATGTCTGCCTCATGGCAGTGGGTAGTCCTTGCTGTGACAAGTTGCGTGGGGGGAGACTTCATAGAAGACTGACTCATCAGCTTGGCCCTGAAGGACTAGTTGAGTTGATCTTCTTGCTTGAGAACTTGAGATCAACTCCTCGTCAGTTTGCTCCTTCTCCATGAGCTATTGGTGATGTCCAGCCACTAGAGGGGGAAAAAGATCTGTAGTGTTGGCAGAAGGTAGCACTGAGAATCACCAGAGACCATACCTCTTTCCCCCCCCCGCCCCCGGGATCTGGGACATCGGGAACAAGACCTCGTAGATTTTTATCTTGCTGTTTCTACAGCAGAGTGGCTTTTTCAAACTGGGAGGGAGAATGGTCAGGAAAGTTTAAGAAGTCGCTGCGACATGATGCATCTGGTTCTGCTGGTCCTCACAGTTGGTGCATGTTGTTTCTTTGCAACAGGGCTCAATAAAGGACCAGCTAAAAGCTTACGGTGCTCTGACCGAGAATGTTACACGGAAGTACACCAGGCAGATCCTGCAGGGAGTCTTCTACTTACACAGCAATATGATTGTCCACAGGGACATTAAAGGTAAGTGGATAAAGCAGAAAGGCTTCTTGCTTGCTTGGATTTATTCAACCCAACCTCCCCCCAGCCCAATATAAATTTTTGTGCAAAACATGGTGCTGGGATCTGGTATTTAAAGTATTTTTGCCCCTGGCCTTTGCCATCTTGAGCCATGAGAATCTTGAACAAGCAGCTGAAACCAAAATCTTGTGCTGTCTTCCCGCTTTGGAAGCCCAGATTAAGTACTCTTGGGAGGGATTAGTGTGAACTGCCCCTACACATCTAAAAACCTGGTGTAACATACCCAAGAACTGAGAGGCCCTGGCATCCAGAGGGATCTGAGGTTCTGTTCTGCTGTCTGCATGTGGGGAGGATGCTCTGTTGTCTCCCATTCACTGCTCACTTTTGGGAAACCTGGTGAGTGAAACTATCCAGGAGAACTGATGGGAGTCAACCCTCTTGGAGAGCAGCTGCCTTAGGAGAGGTAGGGTTTGTGTAACGCTGAGTCCAGACTCCTTAAGGCTCCCTCATGTCCAGCTCTTTGCCTTTGCCCTTCCTCTCCTCTCCTCGCTGTCAGGTTGCTGCTTCATCTCTTGGGGGTTTTCTTTTTGCTTTTCACCCTTAGGTGCCAATATTTTGAGAGATTCCGCTGGAAATGTGAAACTTGGAGATTTTGGGGCCAGCAAACGCATCCAGACCATCTGCATGTCTGGGACTGGGATTAAATCTGTCACAGGAACGCCATACTGGATGAGCCCAGAGGTTATCAGTGGAGAAGGCTACGGAAGGAAAGCTGACGTGTGGTAAGGAATGCTGTAGAAACCCTACCACTGCCACTTAAACAAATGATCCCTTTGGGAAGTTGGAATGGGAGCAACAGGTATAGCTAGTAGTTGGAAGATGGAGCAATGCCAAGGGAGCTAAATGTTAGGATCAACTGTGCAGATACCCAGAGGGAGCACGTCATAGCTGGAAGTCCCAAAACGAGCACTCAAAATCACAATTGCTTTTTGGAAGCTTTTATCATGTTTGAGGGCCATGTGCTGCTCTTTAATCCTGGAAATCAGGTTGATAACAAACTTTGCTAAAAGATCTGAGTTTTGGTGGCTCTAATTTTAGGTCAGCTAAACCCAGCTTGGAGGCTCAGGGGAATCTTGTGTGGCCTCACAGAAACTTCTGCTGGGTGCCTGCATGTCGCTCAGGCACAAAGACAACCAAAGTCATTGGCTGCTTGTGAATGTTTTGACCTGTGGAGATCCACAGATGTCACTGGAGCCTAAAAGAGATGGGATAATGCTATTAATCATCCCAATAAATGGGGAGGAAGCACTGTTTTCCCAGTCTGCTTTCCATTGGGTGCCCATGCAAAGTAGGGTCAACAAAAACTAGTCCCTCCACCGAAGGCTTGGGGGGAAACCTAGGGAGTCCTTAGCAGGCAGCCCTACACCGTATGCTCCAGCTGGTGGGAGGGTTCAATTTTTTAGGAGCAACTATGAATGGAGGTTGCAGAGAGGGTCCCTGCTGAGACAAGGGCTCCTCAGCAAGCACAGGGAAGCCTCTTGGGCTCTTTGCTGCTCATCTGATGTGCTCCTTAGAAGCACGTCAGAGATGAAGTTGGATGTAGGTGAACACGTTTCCTTCTGTCTCGGTTCTGGGGGAACTATGTGCTCTTGCTGAAAGCATGGTGTCTAAACTTCTGCCTGGGGTTCCCTTCAGGGTGTGCTCTGATAAGCTCTCTTAGCATGCTTTTATGAAACTTAATATCTGCCTGTTAACATAGGCAGAAAAGCCACCAGCTTTAGGGCAAGACCTGCAAGTTCACTCTCGCTTAGTGGGATCAGAGAGCCCCGTGCCAAGGACCCATGTGAACAGTGAGCTTCAGGGGGCCACGCGTACCGGAGACGTGCACCCATCTCTCACGTGGGTTTGTTCCCCACACAGCCCGTTCCAGGCAGGTGTAATCCTAGAGCCGATGAGACTTCAAGAGCAGAGCCACCCCAGTCCCTTACCCGCTGTCTCACCCCTGCATGCTTGGCGTTGTTGCAGGAGCGTGGCCTGCACTGTGGTGGAGATGTTAACGGAGAAGCCGCCGTGGGCAGAGTTCGAAGCCATGGCGGCTATTTTTAAAATCGCCACCCAGCCGACCAACCCCCAGCTCCCCGACGGCGTCTCGAACTCCTGCCGCAACTTCCTCAAGCAGATCTTCGTGGAGGAGAAGCGGAGGCCGACGGCCGAGGACCTGCTGAGGCACCCCTTCGTCAACGGCGGGCTCTGAGCCCCTGGCAGCGGGGATGGGGAAACGCCGGCGGGAGGGGGGTGGCCGCCAGACCTGTGCCCTTTTGGGCTCTGCGGTTCAGACCTCCACCCTGGGCTGTCCTGGCGGTGGCCCCCACGGGTCCCTTCTTGCTTGGCACTGGCCCGGCACCCGCCACGTTGTTGGATTTCCAAGCTGCGCTCGGGACCATCAGCGCCAGGAATTCGGAGCGAGGGCTTTCCCGGACCGTGCGGGTACTGGCCTAGGACCTTCTTGCTGCCAGCGATGTCGGGGTTGTCCCCCCTCGCCGTGTTACTTATCTCTTGGGGAAAGTGCAGTGAATGGGATTTGTGTCGTCCCCCCCCCCCCCCAGCACAACAGTGGTGCTGGCGGCATCCCCGGGAGCAGCGGAGGAACAAGATGGCTCGGTGGCCATCACCACCTTCCACAGGGGAACCAACACGAGCTTCAGCCAAGCCGGAGGGGATGATCCTCACACCACAGAGTCGGGGGGACCCGGGTGTCCCTGTTCACAAGGGGACCAAACCTTCCCTGGAGGTCGCGGGACCAGCCGGCGTCTCCAGCAGGGCGGCATTTAATACTGTGCCTTAAGCGGTTACAATCAAGGAGTGATGCTCGACTTGGCACGGAGTCGGGCTCAAGGATGCAGCAGCCGTGTTGACTTTGCCTTTGTGCGTGTGAGTGTGTGTGTGTGTGTGTGAATCTGGGAAGAAGGGGTCTTCTTGGGGCGCAGGAGGTCTCTGCGGGGTACACCCGCGGACGGATGCCTGGGACCTCTGCCATGGGCTGTGCACAAGGATGTTTAAAAGCTGTCGATGCCTGCAGTGGGCAGGGTTCGTGCTGGGAACCCTCAGGGTTCAGGTAGGAGCTGGAGGGCATCTTGGTGAGGGTGGCTCCATCCCCTCAGCTGGAGGGATGCCAATGCAGTTTGGAAGCAGAGCTGTGGGAAGAGCCCAGTGAGTCTCCCTAAAACTCAAGCAGGTGCCTAAAATCAGGCAGAAAGGACCCATGCCTGCAGATCTGGGCTGCTGAGGGCTTCTCCTCCATATCTCGTGGGACCAGCCCCCAGTGCAGGGAAGGGGGGCATCACCTCCGTGGTGGTGCCTGAGGGACCATGAATCATAGAATCATTTAGGTTGGAAAAGACCTTTTAAGATCATCAAGTCCAACCGTTAAGCTTCAGACTGGGAGAGCAAAACCGTGTTGGTCGAGGGCGGCTGGAAACAGATTTCTTCCCGCAGCATATTTGCAGCTGTAGGAGATAACTGGCCAGTTGAAAGCACAGTTGGGCTACAGCCTCTTTGACCAGCACTACCCTGCTGGAAAACCTGGGCAGGGAGCATGCACAGAGTCCCTGGAAGCTAATTAATTTAACCAGATCTTGGTTATTTTTGACAAATTAATTGCACCATCCCACCTCCCCCTTCCCTGCTGCATTAGCTGTTTCCACCCGGCCCAGCAAAGGGTTAAATAAGCAGTTACTGGGAGATTGCCATCTTTGGGCCAGTGTGTCAAGCACAGGTTTATTTTAATTGTTTTTAACCAAAAATGAAAAGCGTTGCTGGTGCTGAAGAGGAAATTGAGAATTTAGTTATTCATGTGACTTCACGCATCCTTGAATTCTTCCGTGGGGAAGAGATCAAGACTTTGTGCCACTGGTGTGGTGGTGGGAGTGTTTCCCTGCCCACAGCTCCAAAAAGAGAAGCAAAAATCAGAGTTATTGCAGTTAAAAAATAAAACACCATTAGTGTTAGGGCAAATCTAAAAGAAATAGCTGAAAGAATCCCCTGTAAATTTGCCTGCAAAGCTGCAGAGGCCGGTTCTTGCCCAGGTGGTGATGGGCAGCTTGGTTTGGGGGGGGCGGATAAAGTCATCCCCTTCCTTGGGGAGTGTGTGTGGGGGAATAAAGAATTTTATTCTGTGAAAAGGACCAAATCCATCAATCTGTTCCCTAACATGGGATGGATGGAAAAAAAAAAATAACAAGAAAAAAACCCCAATCAGTGTTGGCTGGGAAGGGTTTTGTCGGCATCCCAGAAGGGCAGGGGCTGGAAGGGACCTCGGGAGATCATCCAGCCAACCCCCCTGCCAGAGCAGGGTAAGGAGAAGAGGGTACCAAGCTGTGTTTTTACTAAAGCTAAAAAAAAAAAAAACCAAACCCAAACCATTTTAAGCTGTTTTCTCCTCTGTTTGGGTTTGATTTCCTCAGCCCCTCAGTGGTGGGTGGCTGTTTTTCCTTCTTTCCAAAGCCTTGAGAGGGAAACGGGCTGGGGCTGCCCCCAAATGCCCTCAGAAATCCCCAATTGCCCACCTCCTCCCGTGGATGGGTGCGTGGGTGCGAGCATGCGTGGGTGTGTGTGCGTGGGTGTGACTTGCTCCTCAGGTGCCTTTGCCTTTTTATTTGTTAAAACCCTTGCAGTGTTCCGATGTACAGAATGAAACTAGGAAAAGAGAATGTAATATGATGCCATGTAAAGTTGTTTTTTTGGTTTTGCTTTGGTTTATTTTATTTTATTTTGCCTGTTGCGGGCCCCGTGGCTTTCCCTGAGCACTGCATCGTCCTGTATCCACGGGGAAATGATGTTCTGGGGAGGGAGAGGTTGGAGTGGCCATGTCCTGTCCCCTGCACCACCACCCCCCCCACCCCCCCACCCCCAGGGCCCCTTCCCCATGGGGCAGCCCCCCCGGGGCTGGCACAGGCGGGGGCTATGGGGGGGATGGAGCTGCTGGGCCAGGGGTTTGGCTCGAAGTGATGAACCCCTGCAGTCCTCGGCCCCCGCGGCTCTGCGTGCCCCTTCCTCGGGGCATCCCGCTCCCTGCAAATGCTCCAAATGCAATGGGGTCTATGTTCTTAAAATGGGATTTAATTTTAATTTCTTTTCATTTATTTATTATAATTTTAAAATTTCCCTTATTTTTACTTTTTTCTTTCTTTCCTTTTTCCTTCCTTCTCTCTCCCCCCTTTTCTCTTTTTTCCCTTTTTCTTCCTTTTTTCCCCCCCCTTTCCCTCCTTTTTTGTTTTTCCCTCCTTTTTTATTTTTTCTCCCCCCTTTCCCTCCTTTTTTATTTTTTCTCCCCGCTTTTCCTTTTCATTTTGTTTTAAACTGCTAAAGAAACAAAAGAATTATTTTTTATTTTTAATTACTTATTTTAATATATCTTTCTTTTTAATCAGTTTTTTTTGTTTGGGGGGTTTTTTGCTTTATTTTAATTTTTTATTGCCAAAGCCTGGGTTCCGCCTTGGGGGCGTGGTCACCCGGCGAGGGGCGGGGCTATTCAAACGAGTCGCGCGCCCCGCTCCGCAGGCGGGGGTGACAAGATGGCGGCGGGCCCGGGCGGTGGGGCGGCGCGGCGGGCTCAGCTGCTGCTCGGGCACCTCACGGGTGCCCCGGCGGGGACAGCGGCAGCGACCGGGCTTCGCGCCGCGCCGTGCGGGAGCCGCGCCGGGCTCTCGCCGCGGGCCGCCAGCCCCGAGGATGTGGTGGTGGTGCACGGGCGCAGGACCGCCATCGGCCGCGCCAAGCGCGGCGGCTTCAAGGTACGGCCCGGGGCGGGGGGGGGGCCCTGCCCGCCTGCCCCCCTCCCGCCGTGCTGCGGCGCCCGGCTGCCTCCCCCCTCGGCGGCTGGGGCCTCCGCTCCCCCGGTTGCCGAGCAGCCGCAGGCGGTGGGGAGCCCCGCGGGGCGGTGGGGCCCCCCCAGTCGCCCCCACCCGCAGCTGAGGAGCGGGGCCGCGGGCCAGAGCCGCCCGAAAGGCACCGGTCCCTCACGGCTTTAACGCCGGGGGGCGCGGGGCCCAGCTGCGGCAGGACCGCTGGCGTCCCCCAAAAAAGCCAACCGAGGTGCCGAGGGGGGTTCCTGGCTCCCCGGCTCCCCTGGAAGCCCGAGGTCTCTACCTCGCTGCTCGTACCTGCTGCGCTTAAACGGCCCCGCTGCTTCCCAAAGCGGCGTCTCCCGTTGCCTGCCCGGCCCGCTCGGGTACGGGCCTGGTGCCACCCTTCTCCCGGAGCAGCCCTCTTCCTGGCGGGATGGCGGGCGCAGGGTCCGGGGGCACGGTGCCGGGATGGCCCCAAGGGACGCGCGTTGCTCGTCGTCCTTCAGAAGGGGTCTCGGCACGCCGGCGGTGCCCCCCGCCAGCTGAGGGGTCACCTTTGTTTCTGTCACAAAATAAATCGAGGGGCTCCGCTTCCGAAGTCTTGCCAGGTAAACTCACCGTAGTCGTTTGGTTTTAAAGGCCCTACAAGGCGCGCTGATGGTACAAAACCGAGCTAGGTACGAGAGCAGCCTGGGTTACAGTGCTTGAAAGGGACCTGGGGTGAAGAACACGCAGAGTAATTCTTCTTTTTTAGGAAAACAACAACCACCGCGAGCTGAGAAGCGGAGTGAAGCTGCCTGAGCGTGGTGCACGGCCCTCTGAAGTAGCCTGAGGGCGCATTGGTGACAGGGCAGTTTCTGGTGTTTGTGAAGTAGCGCTAACCCCCTGTGCTTTTTAGGATACTACACCCGACGAACTGCTGTCTGCCGTTATGACAGCTGTCCTTCAAGATGTCAATCTTCGTCCTGAGGCCCTGGGAGACATCTGTGTTGGTGAGTGAACAACCTCCACCAGGAGTTGAAACTCCTGGTCTGGGTGGCTGGCTGGGACAGGCTGCTCCTGGTGTCCCCTGGGGTACCTGCAAGTGTCGTGGGGTTGGAAGGGGCTCGCACGTAGCGCTAGGTTTATGAAATCAGTATCATCCTTCATGACCGTTCCCTCAGGCGCTGGGGCTCTGGTCTGGGTGCCGGATGGTATCAAGCCGTGGCGATGTTAACGTCCCTTCGATGCCCGCAGCAAATAGTGAGGGAAATGCAAACTGGCTGACTGGAATCGTATCTTTGCATTCAGGAAATGTGCTGCAGCCTGGAGCTGGCGCTTTGATCGCAAGAGTTGCACAGTTTCTGAGGTAAAATCTCAATCAGATCGAGGTTCTTTTCCCCCCCCCCCCCCCCCCTTCTCAGGCCTTGGCTACGGAGCAGCACTGGGTCAGCATGCGCTCCTCAGAAGTTATGGCAAATCACCTTTTGCCTGGGAATTAGACTTGGACTGAGTGGTTGGAGAACCCTGATGGGGTTTGGAGAACCCTGATGGGGTTTGGAGAACCCTGCTGATAAAGGACAGGGAGGCAGAGGTGAGGCCAGTTAATCTGTGTTGAGCCTCTGAAGGGGAGATCTTGCTTTGTGGGCTCCCAGCTGTGCCTGCTGCTTCTCCATACTGCAAGGCTGCACTTTGTGCTACGTGGGCCTGAAACCATGGACTTGTCTCAGGTCTTTCTGTTCGTTTCCTGGTGTTGGTGGTCAATGGCCTCATACTGAGCTGGATCCCAGCTTCCAAATATTTCAACCAGTGCCTATTGCCAAGTGATGTTTGCTTTTGTAGATCAGTGTACAGCCACCACTTTGGAGAGGTGCAGACACAGCCCACCAGTAATTATGAATATCGCAGGGCTTTTCAGTATTTCTGGCCCCGATCAGAGCTTGGGAACTAGGCACGAGAGGACCCTGCTTACAGAGGACCTTATGAAGCCCCAGACCTGTGGGGAGACAACGCTGCGAGCCACTTGCAAATTGAGTTTGGAAGTTATCCATGAACTTTGCTTTCTCTTGGTGCGGGGCCAAATAGGTCAACAAATGTATAAAGGGATCTGTCTTGAACTTGAGGGTTGAAGTTTAATCAGGTGGTTTAATGCTTTCTTTAGAGGTTTGGTTTGTTGCATGGCTTTTGTTGCTGAGTCTCTGCCAACGCTATCTGATTTTCTAGTGGTATTCCGGAGACGGTGCCGTGCTCAAGCGTGAACCGGCAGTGCTCCTCCGGGCTACAAGCCATTATCAATATAGCAGGTAAGCCTTACGGGCGCTCGGATCGGAGTCGATGCCTGCCCCACACCAAGCGCTCGTTTCTTCTGTCCTCAAATCTCTCTGAGCAGTAAAAATAGTGATAACATTTTCTGCTGTTAGGAATTTTCAGTGTGTTGTTGGTTGAGTCCTTTTCTATCCTTGAGTGGCCGAGTTTACGCCTAGAGAAGTAACTTGGTTTTCTGAGGATAAGTTCAACCATCACTTCCACATCAGGCAGCTCCTGAAGGGTCCCTCTGGTCCTCTCTGGCTGCACGTCAGGCCGTGGTTGGTCTTCAGCCCCATCGGCTCCTTGACCTGGCTCGCGTTCTGGCAGGCGGGAGGGTGGTGGGAATGCACCTTCCAGCTGTAGTGGGTGCCTCAGGTGTTCGTGAAACTGCAGCTGGAAGGGAAGTGCTTTTGCTCCTGCTGACAGTGAGCATGATTATGCGCTGCTGTTACAGGTGGCATCCGAAATGGATCGTATGACATCGGCTTGGCCTGTGGGTAAGCATCTCTTTTTATGGCACTTGCTTAGGCTGCCTGAAAGTAGCGCTCAGTCCCTCTGCAGTAGCTCTTGTGTGAGGCATTAGAAACCCCTTCCAAGCAGATCTGTGTGTCCCCCCCCGAAGGAAATAGGTGGTGTCCTCGTTTGACAAATGGGTGAATAAACTCTAAAATTAGGACCTGGATTTAAGTGGTGGCTGCAGATGTAATTTGTGTATTTCCAGAGGCTGCTGAGTTCTTTTGCAGAAGATCAGGTCATCTTGCAGGGTCTGAGAGAGGGTGCTTGAAAATCCTTTAATTTCCCTGGAAGCTTTGGTCTTGGTGACGTGTCTGCTGGGCTTGCAGTAAGAGTCCAAGTGTCTCTTCCAGGCAGGCAAAAAGCCTGATTTATTAGGGCCCTCTGGCTCTGCTGTAGGATACCACTTGCGTGCAGAGCTCTGACAGCCTGAGTGAGCCTGCCATGACTAGCTTTTTAACGAATCTCCAATTAATTGGTGTCTTAGAATGCCATCAGCTGTCTTGAATAAAGAAATTAATGCCCTACCCGGGCTAATAACTGTTCTGCAGACTTACAGGAGATGTTCTTCTGCGATGGGCGAGTGTGCTGCTCTTCACTTCTGTCCTAACATCATAAGAAGTGTTTATTTTTAAGAGGATTATGTAAATGTGAAGTTGGCTTTAGAGAAGTACTAGTGACCACATAGGCATTCACTTCAGAAGAACAAGTGACAAAAAAAGTATTCAGTAATCCTGAGGCTAAAATATTGGTTTTTCTTTTTCTGTACCTTGGTAACTCGAAGTTTTCCTTGAATTATTACTGTACACAGTCAGCTGGTAGCCCCTAGGAAAATATTTATATTTACAACTTCTCAACACCTGCATGTACTTGGTTGAGCAAGATCTGATGCTGAGAATGCCCTTCTTGGACTGCTGTGAAATAAACAGCTCGGCACGGCAGGCATGTTCCTCTGACATAGGCTGAGCACTTGGTGTTCATGGGGAATGCTTCTGCGCGAACACGTGATGCTTTCCACTCATTCACTTTAACATGATTATTTCAAGAAGTTGCTTGGACGTGTCCACCAAAGTGATGGGCTTAAAGGGACTGGAAGGCTCGCAGGGTTTCGGATCCAGCCTTTGCACCTTTGGGCATGCAAGCCACCTTGTTTCACTGTGGAAGTTTTCTGGCCTCTACCCTGCGGGATTCTCCACAAAGGCATAAAATCCTTCAGTTACAAATAGCTTTTGTGAGTTGGGTTTATCCCAGGTCATGCTTTTCCCCCGAGTGGACTCGCCCACTCTGTAGGTGGTGGGATACTGGACGCCAACACAAAACACAGTAGCTGTGGTTTGATCTTACTTAAAACCTGATTCCGTACCTTCCTTCAGGGGGTAGATGCGATGAAGTCGAGTAATGCAGTGTCCCCTATTAGAGTTAGTTTAAATTCCTGATAGTACTTACTATAAGCTGCGTGAGGAGGAGCCTTCTTTTCCACTTGTCTTACGTTTTCCAGGAATGGTTTCTTTGTTATTTACTCCTCATGAGTGTATTTGTGTGGTGCAGAGTAGAATTCAAACCCTCTTCCCATCGTAGGCTCTGTGGTCTAGGCTGACTTTACAAAAGCTCGCTAGTCTGGAGTGATGGTTCTGTATTTGTGCAGTAAAATTGGGTATCTTCAATCTGTTAACTCATTTCTAGGTGAAAGACTGCAGCCTCTGGGATCCATGTCTTAAATCCTTTCTGTTATGAAACACGAATGGCGTAATGGTTTGCTTCATACTTACTATACTGCCAACCAGTTGTTAACCTCTAAGTGGCATTCTTATGGCTGTTGACAGTCTTGCTGGAAACTCCAGTCCTAGGACTTCAGGTTTCCCATTATGTTTGAGGACAAAAGTGCCAGAATCATTAGCGATTCCTTCCTGGAAACAAGAGAAATTAATTGTTGACATCGGTATCCTGTGCTTAGTTAAACAAGGACCAATTTAATCTCGCAATCTGTTTTCATTTCATGGTAGTTCATACACTGATGACTGAAGAGCTTCTGCCTCAGCCAGTTCTTAATAATTAGCTGCATTTCTGTAGGGCGGTGGGAAAGCATGTTGTCAGGATACTGAGGTCTGATCAGTCCGAACTGAGCAATTACCGCAAACGTAGTGGGAAAGCACTGGTGGCAAATGCAAATTTTTCTTCTGTTTAGCGTGGAGTCAATGTCCCTCAGAAGTCCGAATACCCCTGGTGACATCAGTTCCAGTATCATGGAAAACAGCAAAGCTCGAGATTGCCTTATTCCTATGGGGTAAGTGCTTCCTCTTCCCAAAGGTTAAGGGTTTTCTGGATGGTCTGTCTCCTCAGCGACTGGGCTGTTTCGGATCCATCTGAATGCAGAGAGGTCAGACCTGCATGTGTTGGCATCCTCCTTGGTTGTGGCAGAAGATGAATTACGCGAAATGGGGAGGAGATCAGCGACTCTGAGGAAAGATTTCCTTGCCTTATGTCTTAAGCTCAGTGGCTTAATGAGCAATGAGAGTGGATTTGAACCTTTTTTTGGTGGTAGATTTGATTCAGGATTTGCTTTTGCCAAGCAGTTCTAGGCTGAGAAGGCAGCAGTTAGCTTTGAGACTAAAGCCAGTGCTTGCACCTTGTGTTGACATAGTAGAAGCCAGCTGGGGCTCCATTAGATGAGTCGTTGGACTAATTGTGATTTTTTTTTTTTTTTTTTCCCCCAGAATAACCTCAGAAAATGTGGCAGAGAAGTTTGGGGTTTCCCGAAAGAAGCAAGATGCCTTTGCCTTCGCTTCCCAACAAAAGTAAATTGTTTGGGTTTTTTTTTTAACCTTTTGGTTACAGAATAAATACAGATAGAAAGCACATTGCTGCTTCCCAAGAGTGGCTAAGTGCAGCCTTCGTGTTGCTTTCCAAACTTTAATAGTGAGTAAAGAAGCTCGAGATGGTCGGAGCAAAGGCCAGTGTTGTGTGATAAGGAAAGCTGCGCCCGGAGCCGTACTGGGGACTGCGTGACGAATCCCACGCGGGTATTGCCGGGCACACAAGCCTTGAGCACTGAGCGCCCCTGTGCTTGTCAGCATCCAAAGGATGCGACCTCCATCAGGTTTCTGGAACAAACGTATGGGGCAATATTTTCATTGTGGCTTTGGCTCGGTGTCATTTGAGACTGAACGTGGGAGTGGCAGCGGAAGGAACCTTTCCTCAGAGGGAATATTTAAATGTAGATGCTTCTAGAGAACTGCCAGGCCTATGAGAGGAGTGGCGTGTCTTTGCTGCAGGTGTTGGGCTCCAAGTGAGTCCAGTTCTACCTCTAACAAACCTTCCTCTTGGGAGTAAGTAAACTGACCCCTGGAATCCATGGGCTGGCAGGCCGGCGGCAGGCGATACGTTAAAGTTGCTGCTGTCAAAGAGTTAAACTGACTTTCAGAGCTCTGTTTAAGCACTGCCCCGGTCCAATGATTTATCTAATACAGGAAGCCACTGCACAGGCCAGTTAACCTTTAAATTCTGGCCCTGCTTCTAGGGAACTTGGCATGCCAGCCTTTCTCACTGACATGGAACTGATAGTGCAAAAGGGTATGGGAACGCGATCCTCGCCTCGCGCGTGAGGAAAGGAGCGATTTTCTGGCCTCAGTCTCAGGATGTCTGTGGAGTTACTGATCTGTCCCTCAGCACTTCACCCTAACCCTCGCTTACCTGGGAGTATTAAATATTTTCATTTCATTAGTAGAAGTGTAAAGTGATGAGGGGGTAAAACAAGCTTTCAGTCTCCAATTTGTATTCCCTGTAAAGGGTGCTCTGCTGCTGGAAGGTAAATCTACATCAAACCTACTGTAGAGGCTTTAAAATACTGTATTGATATGAAAGATTAAAACCATGTGTCCTGAGCTAATTCTAATCTAGCTAATTGCATTCTGCCTACTTACATCAGTCCAGTCATGCTAGTTGTTTCCTTCTGCTAATGCTGCTGTCTCGGGGACCAGATCCTGTCTTCACCCCACCTTTACTGCTAAATTAAGTGATGCCTTTCTGCATCTTCACACTGAACTGTGCAACATAAATTGCTGTCAGTTTGGGTTGAAAGGTTACATTGAAATACCAGAAGGTTATACCTGAAGTCTTCGGTCTAAAGCTCCACTTGTCTCTAGTAGGGCAAAACTAGGAACGAGTGAAACTTTAGCTGTTCCTTAACTTGTCAGAAATTATTGGCATTATGTAGAGGCCCAGCCCACTTGCCCTGTTTAAACTCAGAAATCAGAACTGATGTTTGAACATCAGGATTCATTTATCTCCTTACAGTTGTGATGTGACTGTGCCACTGGACGAGCACAACTTTGTGCTGTGGGCTGGTGGTGGTCAGTCAGTCGCAAAGGTGTTGATGGGAACAGAACGGGGATCTCGCTCCAAAGTGTGTGATCCTGTGACCCAGGTTTGGGGAGAATGCCTCTAGTGTTAGCAATATATTTCCCGTGACATAGAGATAAGAAGCTTTGTCTTCCCATGAATGGAAATAAGTATTTGCCTGTGGTCTTGCCTGCTACTCAGCGACGATGTGCCCGTGTACCAAGTCACGGCTTAGTTCATTCTCTTGCTAACTGTTTTCCTTGATGTTAGTTCTCTTGCAACTCGCCTCCAGAATATTGTAATCTTTCATACTCTTCTTTAACAGAGCGGCAAAAGCTCAGCAGATGGGGCTGTTTAAAACTGAGATTGTTCCAGTGAAGACCACTGTTCTGGATAATCAGGGCAACCAAAAAACAATCACCGTGCACCAAGATGAAGGGATTAGGCCCTCCACGACACTGGAAGGCTTAGCAAAGCTGAAGCCTGCCTTCAAAGAGGATGGTAGCACTACAGCAGGTCAGCGCTGTTGTTGAATTTGTGTTGTTCCTGTGGTTTTCCTGCCTTGTAATAGAACGGGCTTAGACAAAAAAGGTGTTCATAAATAGATCTCTTCCAACAGGTAATGCCAGCCAGGTCAGTGATGGAGCAGCTGCTGTTCTCCTGGCAAAACGCTCAAAAGCAGCACAACTGGGACTCCCAGTCCTGGGGGTGCTCAGGTCCTTTGCGGTGGTTGGGGTCCCACCCGATGTTATGGGCATAGGACCAGCCTACGCAATCCCTGTAGCTGTGGAGAAGGCGGGTAAGAACCATTTGTCATTCCTACAGTGTTTGGCACCAGGCAGATCAGACTGTGGGCTGAGATTAAAGGTTATGTTATTGCAGCATGTGCAGCTGTAAACCATAGGAACAGTGAACTTAAATTCAAAACTTTAGAAGAGATCCTCGCTGGGATCTTGTGCTCACGTATAAATTGTCACTTTGCTCATCTTTGAGAAGCTCAGGATTAAATCCCTGTGCAGCCTCAACCTTCGTTAACATGTGGCGAGTGATTCAGTGTTCATTTAGTGCTGTTTTCTCTTCCTTCATATGACCAGCGTGTGGGGAAGTGGGCTTTGTGTTTGTTTGGGGGTTTTTTTCTTCACAATTTTGGCATCTGACGAGTGGAACAGGCTTTCCTCAGGGATCTTATCATACTCATCAGGTTAAATAGCTTTTATAGCTGATGATCGTTGTGTCCACCATCGCTACTATGGTCGCATGCTCGCCTAGAGTTCTATCTTTAAGTCTCGAAATACCCTTCAATCTTTAATCCCTCTGTAAAGAATTCACATTTAATCTTAGGAAACTTGCAAACTCCGTGACCCAGTACCGTGAACTGTGACGTTTTGCAGTCTTTAGACATTGTTGAACATAAACGTGCTGCAAGTGACAATGCCCCCCATGGGGCCAAGGTGCCCCTCTTTTTGTTGTTAGTGGAGTAGAACTCGAATTCGTGAAGGGAGGCTGTGAGTGAATTATTCTCTGGTATAGTCATAAGGCAAAAATATCTCCTTTTAAATCCTGACTTTTCTGAACCCTAGGTCTGACTCTGAATGACATTGATATATATGAAATCAATGAAGCCTTTGCCAGCCAGGTGAGTGATCATCCTGTTGGAGTTGCTGCACTGGGAGCTGCGTATATTTCAGCTTGGTCTCCAAATTGAGAATTGAACTTGTTCCACATATGACTTCTTCGGCCAAATGTTAAAAATATGTGCAGACTGTTTTCCCTTTCCTTCAAATAAAAATAAGCAGGGCATTGCTTATGCGCCTTAATACAAAAAAAAAAACCAACAAAAAAACCAAACCCAAACATCCCTCCCCCCTCAAAAAACCCAAAAAAGCCCTAGAAAAATACGTCCACCGAGTAAGAATGTAGTCTTTACTATTGTATCCTCATACCAACTTGCAAAATCTGTTTCGCAAGGGTGGTGTCAGTGTGAACATGTTGCACTCACTAACTGGGAGGCCCTTAACGAAAGGTAGGAACTTCACTGCCATGTCTTCCACAAATCTACGACACGCCTGTCGGAAAGTACGTGGGCTTAGTTTGAGACGAAGTTGATGGGCTTGGCTTAGCTCGCTTCTGTGCGCTTTGCATTCGTAACGTGGTTCCACTCCTTCCCCCTGGGAAAGATGGCGTAGCCGCCGTCGGGCCTCTCAGTACCGACTGCTTAATACTGCAAGAGCAGCTGGCACAAAGATGTGGAGTTTGCATAATAACAACCATAGTTGAGCTAAATTGATTTTAAGCACACATCTTCTGAAGCCCCTAGAGCTGCTGGTTTGCTGTCCCTCTTTATATACGTATGAGATCACCGGTGGTCTCTGCAGTCCTCTTGGCTCTCTGTCACAGGAGAGCTGGGAACTAATGGAGGCGACTGCATCTCCATGAAACCGTTCCCTCTGTCTTTTCCAGGCTGTGTACTGTGTTGAAAAGCTGGGCATTCCCATGGAGAAGGTCAACCCCCTGGGAGGAGCAATAGCACTGGGGCACCCACTGGGCTGTACTGGTGCTCGTCAAGTTGTCACTTTGCTCAATGAATTGAAGCGCAGAGGGAAGAGGTGAGCACTGAGGAACAGCATTAGCCTTAATTTCATTGCTTTTCCGCAAATCCTGCTGCGTGTCATCGGACTGTCTGGATTTTTCTTGAATTTTTACGTAGCAAAGCCAGGGGAAGGGCAGTGGTAGGAGGCGGGAAAGGAAGAGTTTCTTCCTCAGCTCATCTGAATCAAAGCAGTTCCCCTGGAGGAGCCTTGCTGCTCGATGTCTGAGGCAGGAGGCGGAGGAGCTCGCTCCTGTTGGGCTGCTCCTCTCCAGAAAACGCGTGTCCGCGTGCTCTGCAAACAGCACCCGCCGGGACTGTGGGGCATCAGGACCTGCTCCGGAGCTAGAAACTCTTGCTGACACAGGAGAGCAGTGGGTAGCTCAAATTTATTATATTTGGGCTTTTTTCCCCAGATGATCTAAACCAGATCTGTCTTAATTCCATGTGTTCCTTTGTTTCAGAGCGTACGGCGTGGTGTCGATGTGCATTGGGACCGGCATGGGCGCCGCAGCAGTGTTTGAGTACCCAGGGAACTGAGCAATGCGACAGCTAATTCTCTGCCTTCTCTAGTAGTAGCAAATTATTTGCACTGTGAAATCAAGTGGATTCAGGGATTCATTACAAATTTTAGGCACAAATTATGAAGTAGAATAAATTGTACAGATCTACCCGAGCGGGTGGGGAAAATGCAAAGCTGGCAAATGGCATCCCGACGTGAGGAGAAATTAGTTCAACTGAAATTCAACGACAGGCCCTTGCGTGGTGATCATGAATGAGTATTTCTAATCCCATCGATCCCTTTATTCTGTGAATATTACCAGAGCGAAGTAGTTTATGGTACAGTATTTTTGTATGACAAATTGTCTAAAACGGTTGCTCAAAACAAAAACAACGGTGCGCACAAAAAGGCTTTTCCAGGGTTTTTCTTAAAAGATGTCACCAACTTGCAAGAAGCCTAGAACAGCTTGTTTGGAAAGCAGGGCAAGGACTTACCCTCGTTTTCTTTGCGACCGTGTCTGTCCTGTCCAGGTCACGAGTTGGCTGTGTCCCAGGTTGTCCCCGCGCCGGAGGATGCGCTTCAGCTTTCTACTTTCAGTCGTGCTCCTGCGAATGGGGGCAAGCGGAAGGACTGGAATGTAACGTACACAGGAGGGAACAAACTGCTGAGGTGCCGGAATAGAAAGGCTTTGATGATTTTCTAGAAACCAGGAATTTGAGATTGGCCGTTCATTTGTAATGATCAGCTTGTGTGACTCTTGGAGGACAAGCTTACTTAATAACATTTAATAATAATAATATTTACTTACCTAGCATAAAACAGATTTCAGCATTACTTGTACTGCCAGCACTACAACAGCAAAATGTATGTTACGTCTGGTAAAGCTGTCCCTTCTCTGTTCTTCCTCTCGTGAGTGGAAAGATCACTGAACCTCAGAGCTAACGGCTTGAAAAAGAAACATGCTCATCATCTTTGACATGTTAGAGAAGTTTAAATTCGTAACGCAGGCTGCAGTTTTTTGTCCTGGCTCTTGTTTGTGCACTTAGTAATGCGGTTGGGTTCTTGCACGATACTTGTTTTCGTTTTCTATGATGGTTGTTAGTTGAAGGTCATGATTAGCTGAGGCTATTTGATACATTCTCACACTTGATATTCCCTCCCTCCTCCCCACACATGCTGCCTTTAACAAAAACCTTTTATATGATGGGAGTGGAAAACTTAGCAGGCTCAGAAGTGGGAATTTCGGTGACCTTTAGCTAAAGTAATAAAACATGTAAAGAGGAGTGTGAGTAAATGGGAACCATGTGGGGGAGAAGCATTAAAAGGAAGAAGGGTTCCTCCCTCTGTGGCTGAAGGGGATGTTCTCAGTACCCAAGCATGATGAAACGTGCAGGTTGGTCCTTTTCCAAGGAGTCCAGGGAAAGTTGGCTCTTCCCCTTTTCATGTCAGGCACCGAGAAAACAGCCAGGGGAACGCTGGCCTAGTCGCTAATTCTTGCTTTTATTATGTGTCAGTGTCCATGTTAACGTCAAACAAATAAAAAGGCAAAGCAAAAGCTGCTTTTTAAGGTCTTTAATTGTAATGCGGGGCTTACGGTGACATGCAAAGGGGTCTGGCCTACCTGTTACTGTAGCTGCTTTGCAGTTTAGAATGATTGTTCTGCAGAGCCTCGTTCTTTGGGTAATACTAAGCTTATCACAGCAATAAAACAAATAGCACAGAATGAGATTATGACTGTTTTCCTCATAACTCAAAATCACTCAGTCTGCTAAACTTCCAGTCCATAGTAAAACAACTGAAGTAAATGAAAATACAGGCTCAACGGATGGTACCTCTGCATCCAACCCCGTATTTGACACGTCCCGCATTGTCTTGCTTACATTAAATACAGGTCTTCATACTTCCCATCGTATGTTCCTCGCCCCCTGAGCTGTAGCTTGCAAGGCTTCTCTCCCAGCATTCCCGTAATGGTCACAACCGCTGCATATTCAGCGTCGCTCCTAAAAACGCAGAGCAAAAAGTTCAGTTACAGGCAGATGCAATTCTGTGTTTAAGGGCGAGATTAGTTACTTTGTGGAGGAATAAGGGGAGAACGGTGCCCTAGGACCAACTGCTCCTCCTCCCAAGCGCTGCTCTAAGGTTAGTGCCCAGTCTGCAGTGGCCATCTCACTGCCGGGTCACATCCCACAGCTACCTGTAGGGTGGTTGAAAAGAACGGGCCAGTCTGTACCTGAAGTAAAGACATGGGATTATTAACTTTGTATTTGAAAGAAGAACGCGAGTATTAAATAAGTAAAATGAAGCTCTGCTGGGGGCTGGTGTTTGGAGCAAATGCCTGCAGTGCCTTGATTGGAAAAACTCATCCCTGTGGCAGAGTTTGAAAAGTTTGTCGCCTCCCCTAAGACAAGAGGCAGTCAGTGGAGCCCAGGTTGTAAACAGACATCAGAAAGCCCACGGCAAGCGCGGTTCTGCGCTCAGTGGCAGGCTTATGGCGTGGTTTGCCTAAGGCTGGTGCTACCCAGCCCTCCCGAGACTCCTCATCTGAAGGACTCCTCCACGCTGTTGTGAAGGCCTGAGGCAAGAGCCTGTTCTGCCAGACAATTTCTGGGTTTTTTTTCCCTTCTCATACAAAATTCCCCTGCAGGAAAAGCACTGCTTTAGGGAGGTGAATTATTAAAAACCACCTCACACCTTGCATATGATTATTTACTAATGCCACGCTGGTCCTGAGCTCTGCTGGGTTGGGAGTTCTTCGTCGAGCTGAACAGACGAGCTGGCTGCTGTTCAGCGGCATCTTTGCTTTCAGGCGCGCTGAGCAGCGCACCGGCTGTCGGACAAAAAGCTGTGCTTAGGTGTATTCACAAGAATGAGCCAGCAGGGTGCCCTTGGTGCCAAGAAGGCCAATGGCACCCTGGGGTGCATTAAGAGGAGTGTGGCCAGCAGGGCGAGGGAGGTTCTCCTCCCCCTCTACTCTGCCCTGGGGAGACCCCACCTGGAGCACTGGGTCCAGTTCTGGGCTCCCCAGTTCAAGAAAGATGAGGAACTCCTGGAGAGTCCAGAGGAGAGCAACAAGGATGATGGGGGGACTGGAGCATCTCCCCTACGAGGAAAGGCTGAGAGAGTTGGGCTTGTTTAGCCTGAAGAAGAGAAGACACAGAGGGGACCTCATCAACACATACAAATATCTTAAGGGTGGAAGTCACGAGGATGGAAGCAGTCTGTTTGCAGTGGTGTCCAGCGACAGGACTAGGGGCAATGGGTGCAAACTGAAACATAAGAGGTTTCAGTTGAATATGAGGAAAAACTTCTTTATTCTAAGGGTGACAGAGCACTGGAACGGGCTGCCCAGGGAGGTTGTGGAGTCTCCTTCTCTGGAGATATTCAGAGCCCGCCTGGACGAAGTCTTGTGTAACATGCTCTAGGAGAGCCTGCTTTAGCAGGGGGGTTGGACTGGATGATCTCCCGAGGTCCCTTCCAACCCTTGCAATTCTGTGATTCTGTAATTTCAGAAAAACCGAACCAGGCAGGAGCCTGGGGAGGCCTCTGCTCCACCTCGCTGCACCAAGCAGCCGCTCCAGGCTCCGTCCCGCTGCGATTTCAGCGGCTCCAGTGATGGAGATCTCACAGCGCGTTCGGGGAGATGGAAGTTACGGCGCTGCCTCGTGTCACCTCCAGTTTGCTTCTTGAACCTTCCCTGTCAGGGGGGTTCAGACGTCACTGAAATCACTGGGCTGGACTTACCTGTCTGAAACTTTCTGCCACCACCTGATAACTTGCAAGAAAATAATTTGTAATGGAAGGTGAATTTTCCTACAGGAGTTGCTTCTCTCTAATTAGAGCCAAGAAATTAAAGGCCTTGGGTCACTGCCTCTGCCATTCACAAGTACTCACTAGCCTCAACAAAAGGTTATGATAAGGTCTCCATAAACATAATAAGAGCAATATTAGGTGTTTATAGGACAAAGAAAATAATTTCCATCTGCTCTCTTCTGTTCTTTGCTGTCATTCGCCCACAGCTCACATTATCTTTGTTGTGTAGAAAATATTTGGACTAGAGGCAACAAAAATACATTGATTATTTTTTTTTTCCTTTTTCATCAAACATCAACATGACTTTGACACTGAACATTGCACCAGGCCAGGCAAAGGTAACACAAATTGCATCACTGCATTAGAACAGCATTTTGCTCTTTTTGCTTCATCAGGAGGTGCTTGACTGCATGTAGGGAAGTAAAGGACTTCAAAAAGTTACCCTTAGAGAGAGGCCACATAAACAATAACGAAGGATCCCTGACTGCAAAAGACATTGCACTTTCCTGCATGACAGCCAGATGCTTTACTGGAATGCTGAGATACTCCAGCCACATTTCTTCCTCTGTCCTAATAAAGTGCTGGATGCATAAAGGACTCGACTGTCATATCAGCCCCTGTGTTGATTTACAGGCCTGACTGCCCTCTGTTGAAGACATTGCCCGACAGAGAGGGATTTGATGGGGGGGGTACATAGCCCGTGTGTCATGCCGACTGTTGGAACAGCACAGTTTTGAGTGCGTAAATCTAAAGTCTGAAATTCTGAGTGCCGATTCCAAAAGGAACCTCATGTGTGGGAGCAGCGTAGGGAACATGGTTATATGGAAAAAGTACCAGCTGGAAGCCCAGGACCGGCAAGTGTTTGAAGCAAAATGAGCAGCCTGGTAACACAAGAACGGAGCAGAATTGCTCTCTGCTGTCAGTGACTACTCGCACCATAAGTCTGGGCTCGGCAGGGAATCACAGCGAGATGTCAGTCCCGTTAACCGTACCTTGCGGTAAAGCTGATCTGCAAAATCTCTTTGGTAGGTCGGTCCCCTTCACGTGCCGCCAAAACGCCGTTAGCAGGGGAGACAGAAAATCCTTGCAGGCCGTTACACCTTTCCTGTTCATCTGCAGTGAAGGGAGCAAGCATCAAACAAAGCAATGTATAGTTTGTACAGCACGTAGCACTCTAAACAACGCGCCTCCTTGCCAGCCAACTAATAAATCATGTCTTGCGCTGCCAGAGGCTTATGGCCAGTTTCTGCTTTCATCCTCTCACCAAGGGGAGTGATCAATGCCCTCCCATCAAAGTAATAAGGCCCCGATCTTCTTTCCTTTGAAGCCCACCTGTTGTTCACATTAAGCACAAGCTCAAACCAAACTCAGGAGGAGCTTAAAGGTTGGACTCGATGATCTTAAAGGTCTTTTCCCAACAAAGTGATTCTATGATTCTATACTGCTTCTTGTGAGGGTTGTGATTCAATCTTTTGGTTAAATCTGGAGTAACTGCTGAAATCAGCAGAGAGACACTGACGTCAAAAAGATTAAAAAAAAAGGAAAAGGCTACATAAATGAGAACAGGAGCAGACCTGATGTTTGCAGCCAACCTCATCATATATTGGCTATATATTGAGTGAGTGCATGCAAGACACTGAAGAGTGAAACTATATAATAAGAACATTCAACTGCAAAACCAGAATACCCAGCAAAGCAGTCCAGTAACTTCTACAGCCACTCCTGTTGCACAGGAAGACATGTTCAGTCTTGGTCTGTGCAACAAGGCAGGTCTTGAAATCAACCGTGTCGCAAGAGAGCTCCAGAACTGGAACAGCGAGGTATGCAGTCACTGGGACCAGCTGCAAAACAGGGGAAAGGGAGAGGAGAAAAAAAAAAAAAATCACTTTATTTTTGTAGAGCTTTAATATCTGCTACAGCTGGATCATTCTTAACCTCAAGCACTGAATCAAGAGTAGCTGTTCTGTGTTCTTTTGTAATACAGTCAGTTCCCCATTCTGAGTGAATTAAGTTGTTGCTTGTTTTAACTGGTTTGGGATAGGTTTTTAAACCAGACGGTGTGGTCCTAATGAAGTAACACGGAGTGAACACTCTCATTTGTTGTTAGGGTTTTCTGTGGAGATGCAGACATTACAGCATCCCGTCGTCCCTTAGGACTGTATATGGCCCACTGTGAGTCATTCAATTTGTGCAGATTGCGCAAGATTATTATTAAATTGACTATCTTAGATATGTTGCTCGGCTCTTACACAGATCAGTCCTCAGAAATACCTGCTATGAAAAAAAAAAATATGCCTGCAGTGTACTGGAACTGTGGAAGACTTGGGGGGGGGGGGGGTTACAGCTTTCCATCTGGAAGAGATTGGTCTTTAAATGTGCGTGGGCTGTGACCACACCACATGAGCTAGACAGACTCAGGAGACTTTCAAGAAGCACTGGGGTGCTGCAGGAGGTGATGCTGGGTGACTCAGGCGCTGGCATGTTCGCTGAGACAGTCCTGACCCCGCGTCTCAGACGGATGTTGAGAGTCATACTGTGATTGGGGTGTTCTGCCCTCTGAGTGAGCCGTACCATCCCGGCTGTCGTGCTGTGCAAAGAGCCGGGGTACAAACACCAGGGTGTTGACCCAACACCACTCTGTCCACCTGAGAGTCACCTGCAGTCTGAACAGAGCCATCTCCTTTTGCAAATCCATGGCCACTCACTTTACCTGGATGACACAATTTACTCTAGAGGTTGCTGTATTGCAAAGCTGAGTAAATCACAGAATCCCAGAATGGCAGGGGTTGGAAGGGACCTCTGGAGATCATCCAGTCCAACCCTCCTGCTGAGGCAGGCTCACCCAGAGCAGGTTGCACAGGACATTGTCCAGGCAGGGTTTGAATATCTCCAAAGAAGGAGACCCCACAACCCCCCTGGGCAGCCTGTTCCAGTGCTCTGTCACCCTCAAAGTAAAGAAGTTCTTCCTCGTGTTCAACTGAAACCCATTGTGCCCATTGCCCCTTGTCCTGGTGCTGGGCACCACTGCAAAGAGTCTGGCTCTGTCCTCATGACACCCATCCTTAAGATATTTGTAAGTATTTATGAGGTCCCCTCTCAGTCTTCTCTTCTTCAGGCTAAACAAGCCCAGCTCCCTCAGCCTTTCCTTGTAGGGGAGATGCTCCAGTCCCCTCATCATCTTTGCGGCCCTCCTCTGGACTCTCTCCAGGAGTTCCTCATCTTTCTTGAACTGGGGAGCCCAGAACTGGACCCAGTGCTCCAGGTGGGGTCTCCCCAGGGCAGAGTAGAGGGGGAGGAGAACCTCCCTTGCCCTGCTGGCCACACTCCTCTTAATGCACCCCAGGATGCCATTGGCCTTCTTGGCAACAAGGGCACACTGCCGGCTCGTGGTCAATTTGTCATCCACAAATCCTAAGGCACATTCAATCCGAGTCAGAGGTGCTGACAAAACACAGCCTTTTCTCAGGGCCCAGAGATCTCGTTCCGATCTTACCTGAGTAGTGCAGTTACTATGTTCAATGACCAGATTTTGATTAAACTTCAGCTTTCTCTCTCCGTTCTCAGACTGGAGCACTTGGAATCCAGGAAGCAGCTGGGTATCTGGCAAATGTTGATACGTAAGTAACTCCCGAGTTGTGTGGAATGACACTTTCACCTGTGGGAAGAGGAATTCAGATGACCATCACATAAGGAGACACTGTGTGCAGGAAATCCAAAGTAAACACTGCTCAAAGGCCCAGGCACACATTTTCCCACTGGAACCCAAAGGTGTCATGCCAGCAACCAAATTCCCACTGGAACAAAGCATTATCATTAAAGAAAAAACACAGCTATTTCCTATGAATCCAGTACACAGAGATGGAGCGTAAAGGTGAACAGCTGAGCTCTGAACTACGGGGGAGAAACAGTCTCTAGCAAGACAAAGGTTCTAAATTCCTGAGGTTACAAATACCATATCGCCAAAGCTGTCTTAAACATCGAAGTCTTCCTTCCCACACACAGAGAATTAAGACCCGTGTGTGTCTGTATCAAAATGAACACTGAAAAATGAGAAGCACACTTCAAAAACTCAGCTGTTACTTGTTCTTTGCACCCTAGCTCATTCTTGAGTCCAGGACTCTGTTTCCTTTAATGCCATCGTGTACACCCAAAAGAAGCCAGATTTTCCCATGTTTGCACTGCCTGCATCTAATTTAAGGAAACGAGGGACTGCAGTCTTTGGAAATCTTTTAATTTGCCCAGCATATATATATGGCTATTGATTTAGGTGAGCTCCAAAAACCACAGGGTTTTCTGCCGGAGTTTGCAACAGGTCAGAGTTGATGAGAAAAGCACATCAGGGCCACTGTAGAAAAATATTTTGTACCTGCAATATAGCGGGCAAAATTGCAGTAATTAGTATTTGCTAATCTACCGCTATTTCCCCTGAAATCGGGAGATCTCTATTCTGGTTGTGTTTTTCTTGCGGTTCATCTGGACCACGCTAACACACCAATTACTAAACTATCTATTCTGGCACAGGATTATTATTTTTGAACCTACCAGCATGTTTTGCTGTGGATAAAGTACAAGTTGCGGTTGCTGTTCTTTTTCCTCCTTCTTGCTGTGGGATGTTTTGGTGCTCTTTTGGGGATCTGTGCTGCACAGGCTGAAGGGCGTAGACAGAAGGAGCCTGAAGTACAGAGGAACCTTAGTGCAATTGATGAGTTTCAAACTCTGAGTCATTACCGAATCTGTCAAAACCTGGTGAAGAAATGATTCCAGACTGGTTAGTTTTAACTCCCTGGAGAGCTTTGTGCTAGTCTGGTCATTCAGCACCACTGGGGATCTGAAGGACTTTACCCCAAAGCAAGCCAGTATTTCCTACTTGTGTTTTTCACCATTTCTTGAGTAAAAAACCAAAATACAAACAATGTAATAAAGTTTAAAAGTCCTTGAATGTCAAGGGTCACAGAAACTGACCACGCCGCTCTGACTCATTCTGCTATCAGACCTTTATGTCCTGAAAATAAGTACTTATTTTTCTACTTACAAACTCCTCTGCAAAGAAAGAGAAAGATGTGTAAAATAGGCCTTGTCTGAGCTCAGCTTTGCTTATTCCTGGCTAATAAGTACTTGTAGTCCTTTTGTTTTACCTATCTTGTTATGTGCAATACAGAAAATTGCAACACGAGGCTACTGGGGATAAAGATGCATTTTAAAAACCGTGTGTGTACAACTCTGAATTCTGACAGCAGCACAGCAGTACAAACCAGCCGAATACATCGGTGTGTGAAATACTTACTCCTAACTGATCTGGTATGAGATCGCTTGCCATTGAATAAAACACCATTCCTCTGTCATGATCCGTGTCAACTTTTAACCTGAGTGTAAAGGATCAGAGCGGGTCAGAGCCAGGCCCTCCAGGCTGATTCATCCTGTGAGCAACCCAGCGTCAGCGGGACGGTACTTACAGAGCATGCCTGAGGAAAGCTTGCAAGTCTATTCGTAACGGCGGGGCTTCGTAGCCATGTCTGCGATGCACTTTGTTAGGCACTGTCTTTGCAAGCTGATGACAAAATGAAAACAGAAGTGATGTATAAAAGGATAGCACTAAAAGCTGAAACCCTGCTTTTGGCCCGAGAGGCTGCTAGCCAAACTAGGATCCCATTGCCTGTTTGTAAGTCATGATGGCAACGTGTAAGGAACAGCAAAAGCTAAGCAGGGGTTGAGCTCTGAACGGCTGTGGTTAATACAGATGCAGATCTTTCTTTCTCCAGGAGTCAGGAACATCAGGGATGTTTTTATTAAGTGTTCTGTTATCATTCATTCATTATGCCTTGCACCTTTGCAATGATTCATGTCAGAGAATCGCAGAGCAATTCATAAAACACTATTCAAGCCTCACATTAGCCTCGTCGAAGAGGAAGTTTCCCAGAGGAGAGATAGGCTGTCCAAATTCACACAGGAAGGTAGATGCAGAGCCAGGAACAGAGCTCAGCAGTCCTGAGTCTCAGTCCCATTGTTAACTATTGTTATCAACAAAACCCGATGTTGTGATAGCATTTCAAACCCTGGGCTTTTGTCTGGGGTCTGCTGCACCAGACAATGTCAGAAGATGGTGACATTCCCACCCCAGAATGCTTCCAAGCTAAAAGGCAAACGCAACAAATGAACAACCCTAGTTAAGGAAGGATGTACAGGACTGTTTATACAGAGAGGCCAGGTACACAGCAGCCTGTACATAAGTTACAGGAAGGGAAATGATTATTTTCTAGTCACCTTTAGCCTTGCTGTGATAGTCTGCTTACCTTGTCGTCTAGGTTCATGAAACCCAGCACAAACCCTTCACATTGCACTTCAGGCACAGCCTCTGGCAGGACGCGGGGGGTGAAGGAGATGCAAACGAGGGTGCTGCCACCTCCTGGAACCACCTGCAGTCGAGAGACAACTGCTAGGGCAGGGAGCTGCCTGGGATTGCACAAGCATCCTCAGCGCTCAGCTGCTCAAACTGAGTTGCACAAGCAGCAGTGAAATCTCCTGGGGATGGGCTACGCTCAGGCTTGCACTAAAATGACAACATGTGACAATAAAACTGACTTAATTATTTCAGCTGCAAATATCAGCGTAGCCACTCCTTAGCATCAACAGGGTTTAAGCACAGTCACAGACCAACTCTAAGTACACAAACATAACGCACACACCTGCTTGTTTTTAAAAATGCCCAGTTCTTCCCACTCTTACTCCATGGCTGACTCAGATGATTCTCCCACAACTGACAGCACTCACAGATAAAAGAAACATTTTTTTTTAAGAGTTACAAGTGTGAATTAAGAGTATTTTACAGTTCAGTTTACTCTTGGCTATTTTTTTTTTTTTTTATTTTACATGACAGCAGGGAATGTAATCAAATGCACTAGCCAGCTACAGTGGATTTTTTGGGATTTACAGGTTGAACAGACTCTGCTTTCTTTAAGTGCATTATGCAGGTTACAATTAAATCCTGCTATTGCTGCAGAAAAACCTCTGCCATCTCCCTACAGAGCTATTCATGTCTAGCCAAGTTTGTAGGCTCAGGGGCCATGTGGCCTGTACTGCTTTCAGGCTAGTGCTGTGCAGGCACAAACTCCCCCGTTTCATGTGGTCACGGGGGGTATGGGTGGTCCTGCTGGACCTACACTTGGCAGAAGCAAAACTAGCTGAGCTCTCCTCGTACTACGTTCCCCTGCCCAGAGCTGTGAGGAGCATAAGAAAGGTCTGCCTAAGGTCTAGCAGGGCCAGAGCAGAGCTAGAAAGCTCTGTCGTGTCCTACAACACTGCAGGGTCTGTGCGTTGTGGTCAGAGAGAGCTTAGTTGTTCAGACATGGACTTAAGCCAGGTCTGGCCAGCTGTGCTGCACAACACCTGAGCTAACAGACCTTCCTGGAGCAACAGTTGAAACACGGAGAAGATTTCTACAGAGGAAGACCTGAATGGCTCCACAGGCATCAGCTCCATTCCACATGGGCCGAGCTCGCTGCTGGCTACACCCGGTAGAGGCTGTCTCCACAATGAGGCACTTGTTTATCAGCCTCAATCACCCCAGAGCTGGCTGTAGGCTTCATTGCTTTGAGATGCCATTTCTGTAATTATTTTTTTTTTTTTATGTAATCTTTAGCTCATTCTAACTCGTAACTGAAACCCTTTGGCAAAAAACTTGCTAATATTTAAGAATCAAAATTGACACACTGATGTTTCGGGCAACCCTGTCACTCAGATCTTTCCAGTGCTGTCTTTGTTTTATCTTATTCCTAAGGAACTGTGACACTGCGGCCCCTATTTCATAGGATCATAGAATGTTTTGGGTTGGAAGGGACCCCTAGAGGTCATCTAGTCCAACCCCCCTGCAGTAAGCAGGGACACTGCTAACCAGATCAGGTTGCTCAGAGCCCCATCCAACCTGGCCTTGAATGTTTCCAGGGATGGGGCCTCCACTACCTCTCTGGGCAACCTGTTCCAGTGTTTTACCACCCTCATTGTAAAGAATTTCTTCCTTATATCCAGTCTAAACCTACCCTGTTTTAGTTTAAAACCATTACCCCTTGTCCTGACACAGCTGGCCCTACTAAAAAGATTTTCCCATCTTTCCTCTAGGCCCCCTTTAGGAACTGAAAGGCTGTAATCAGGTCTCCCCGCAGCCGCCTTTTCTCCAGTATTTGCACCAGTTACTTTTGAAATACAGTGGGTTACAACAGGTTATCCAAAAGAGTTGTCTACAGAACACCCCTTTCCCAGCAGCCTGCTTTCCAGCTCTGCCACATCTACTTAGCAAATCTACCCTGGTTAAATAACATGCTTCCAAAGTGTCAGGCTGGATGCCTCCCACCTAATGCCACGCATTTCACCAAGGCAACCCAAGTTAGAAGACCAGAGACGCCACTCTAGAGAGCCTACTACAACTGAACACCTAATTCCAGTCATCAGTTAACTGCTCAAAGGTAGGTGGGACACTTTCTTTTTTCTGTTGGCTTTGCAAACTCTTCTCACGGTCATCTTCAAGATCCCAAAGCCTCCCAGTCTACTGTTTCACTGTTTAATAGTCTCTACCCCAAACCTCTACCCCAAAGCTACCTCCTCCTCCTTCTCTGTCCTGCAGAAAATATGCTAAATCTAAGCACAAAGAAAATGTAAGAGCTTACTATCTGCCTTGGAGTAATGGAGTAGGGGTTGTCTGCAGGAACCCCTTCATGAGGTCGGATAAGTACGGAGACGATTTTCTGTATTGTAGGCTCTTGAGCGACGATTTCCTTCTCTTTGCTGTTGGTGTCTGAAAACTGCAGGGACACAAGGGCGGGGAATGGTTAAAACTGTTACGCTGCAAAGGAGGAATGCAAGTGAAGTGTACAAGGGACTGCTGCACTAGTCAGTAAGTATGGCCAGCTCCAATCTCCTTCTTTCTGGCACAAAAGCTGGACACGTGGATGTGTCCTGTACAGGATTTTTTTCATGCATAGGTTTGCTCTCCTGAAACTGTTCCTGAACCCCTTGGAAAATGTGCATGCTTGGGTCCTGTTCTGCCACGAGAAGCACTCAACTGTAGCATCTCTGGACCGTTATACAAACCAGCACACTAGGGCAATAACTTTCCCGCGTTGCACAAGAAAGTTTAGAAGCGTATTCAAAACAAATATGCCTTCCGAGCTGAAACAGAGACAAAGTGGTTTTAATATCTTTTCTGTAAAGCTTTTGCTGGAGAAATATACATATCCTGCATGATACCTCCCCCTGTCACCCCCAGCCCTTCAAGACCATATTCAATAGCCGTATTGTAATCAAACTTCATGTGTAATAGGTGTTACCATATTCCAGTAGAGTAACCAAGCTAAGTTTGGCACTGAGATAACTATCTCCAAAACATTAGCTACAATTTGAACTTCACAAGTTAGATTCTGCTCCCTGACTACAGCACACATTGGCACCATAAAGCACCCATAAGAAAAGTAGACCCAAATTGAGCAGTTTTAGTTGTCTTAATGTTTTCATGTAAAAATGGCATTAGTTTGTCAATGACAGTATTTTAAAAAGTATCATCTGATCAGCTGCTTTAACAACTTTAAGAAAAGGAGAAACTGAAGAGCTATTTGCTTATAGCTCATTCTGGAAACGGATTGCCGATACCAATAGCCATCTATTTGTGTTGCTCTCTTGACCGTGAAAGGAGCTGACATGTCTTTTAACAATCCAGCTCTTAGTTACAAGTTGTATCGCGCGTTATTGTTTTCAACCTTCCATGCCAAGAAACCCATCATGTATCTCAGCAGCAGTATAAAAAACAGACTAACAGCTGACCTCATCTGTGGTTTGCGAAGCTGAGTAAATGCTTCCGCAGGGAACGGCAGTTTGGTCCAACTTTAACACGATCTCTGACTCGGAGTTGCTACCAGTTGATGCAGTCTCATTTTCATCTGTGTCCTTAAGAGGAAAAGGGTCTCCAAACAACATCAACAGGTCCACCAGCTTTTTATCATCTTCCTCTTGATTGTAAGTTTCCCAGTCCAGGCGGATGTCTGAATTGAAAAAGAGAAAGGACAATTACTTCTGGGCCATTGAGAAGACTCATTGCTTCGTTGGTACCAGACAACAAGAAGATCAAGTAATGCATTTGTGTCTAGCAACTGGATTTGTATTAAAGCACATCTTAAGCTTTCCATGTTTGCTGTAAACTCAAATGATTTAAGACCACGTGTGCTATGCCCTTATTATAGTTTGCCTGCTCTCTAGGTCCTAAACTGTATTTTTATTAACACTGAAATAAATTATGAGTATTTTGTTTGTTAAGCAAATGGTTTTGGTGGCATTCAGAAAAAAAAAAAAAGGTGATAGTCTTTTGCTCAGAAGAGCTTAAAATCTCACTTCAGAGATAAAATGACTAAACACAGAAGAGCCAGATGATGCCACCAAGAAGTAGGTAGTGTATCTGATTGACCAGGATTAGTGCTGTGAGAGATTTAAAGAAACAGGATGGAAAATCCTGAATTCGCGTCATTTCAATGAGTGAAAACCCAAAAACATCAGGATAGGATGTGCAGTTTCATAGTCCTCGAGTCAATTATATATATTCTACTACACTCTGGCTGGAACGTATCTGCTTTATTGTGGCAGAAAGCAAACTAATGTTCAGTAATGCCATAATGATAAATACTACTATGCATATAAAGACCTGACAACACGTATTATTGTTCTGTACTAGCTGAGTTAGAAAACAACTTAGACACTCTCTTATATACTATTATTATTTTTACAAAAAAAATCCTGATTAGGAAACAAGTAGGCCTGATAATTAAGATGTTAATGGGTTCTCCTATTCTTATTGTCCTAAGGAGCACAATGCAAGCGTTGATGTTTGCTGCACAAAAGTCATTCTCACCAAAGGGAGTGGGATTGTTGAGCTGAACCCTCCGAAATACAGGAGACCCTCCAGAGACATGAGTGCCAAACCTGAGGGGGGAACCTTGCTGTCAGTACATGCAGAAAATAAAAGTGAATGTCTGAAATCATTAAAGATTTTTTAAAAGTGGAAACGTATCTGGCTGCACTGGTAGCCTGTTAAGAGTGGCTACCAGGTAAAGTGTGGCCTATGCTGTGAAGTACAATATTGCTTTATTTAATCAGTCTCTTTTTTTCCAGTTTCCTTAGCTGTCTCAGGTGTTTCAGGGTAAACACGTGAAGTCAGCTTTTGTGAAACACTCTGGCAGTGGCAGCAAATGGTTACACAGCAGTGGAGTGACCTGTGTCAGACACAGATTTCCAGGTACAGAAGGCTGATAGACAATACAGAAGACATACAGAAGTATGATATACAATGCTAATTCCTCTGAAGTATGGCAGCTGGCCAAGTGTGTGGTGCCATGGGTCCCCAATAACCCTTAGCCCTCACCCAGACAGGCAGATGCAACTTGCTGTATGAGAGGGCTTAAACCTTCCCCTGCCCCTATTTACCTCGGGGCCGCATTTCTCCTGGTCCAGGTGAAGGGACAGGGAGAAATGAACTGCGGATGATGATGAGAACTGCCACCATGTACCAGTTTCCATCTCCACAGAATCAGATGGGGCTGGACTGGGTGAATTTCTGTAAGCCCAGAACAGTGATGGCTGGTAAACCTGAGAAGGGTTGTATGCAGTTTCTTTTCTAATTATGCTGGCAGAGAGAAATGTATTGGTATTATAGAAGTAGATGCAGTACTTTGACAGTCACTTTACTGACCTCATTATATCACAAAAAGATGGGAACATGTGTGTGTGTTGGCTATAGTCCAATGGTATGTAATTCTCTGGCTTCTCTGACAGTATTTTGCGCTATACCTGATTATGGGTTGCTCTGTTTGTGGTCCTGTCATCTGTAGGAAGATTGGGCAGCCTTTCACAGTCATTTGCATAGGAATTAATTTAGGTTGTAAGTCCCCCACCTATTAAAAATGAATTTCTGCTATTAGAATCAAGATAAAACTTTATTTCTCTGGGTTACAAAATTATGTTTTGAAAACTGATACGATTTTCAAGTATTTTTTGACTGGTTTCTTTTGACAGCATCTAATTCGTAGGCTAACAAAAGCTCTTCTCAGCAGGAGAATGCAATACCTCATACACTCATCAGCTTTCCTGTGGGTTTTCCATACAACACGATACATTGTACTGGTAGAGCAGAGTAGTGCACTGGCCAGCTACCAAACAGATTTTATAAATCAAAACGGTTCCAGTCATTTTAAAGGCACATGAAACCCTCCCAAGGGATAATCATGTTACCCCAAAACTAAACCACACACTGTAAGAGCAAACAATTGTTGCTTACGTGTCGTTGGAGGTAGCGGTATAGCGATATCTAACCTGAATTTTTACAGAAGTCCTAAAAAACTGAAAAAGTATATTTAACAGAAAGGCATCTGGGAGATATAACTGGTGTAAAACCTGCCACAGCGATACTTCACTTAAAACCAAAGCCCCACCTACCTTACAGACAAGATCATCCCGGTACTCTCCCCACATGTTGTTGTAAGCTGTTATTTCTATGATTAGCTGCTGGAAGGCTTGCAGAGTTCCTGTGGAAGGTTGTATATGGAAAGCTACTCCCTTCCCATGAGACAGCACTGCCGCTGCAAACTCTGAAGGAGCACAGCAAAAAAGTATATGAAGAATTTTGAGGAAATGGAACAAAGTTAGTCTTTCAAAGAATATATAGGACCGTATTTTTACCTGGTGTTCATCAGCGTAACCTCAGTGGCTTAAAAAAACCTTGGGATCATTTACACAACCTACATTTATACCACTTTACCCAAGTTGCCTTCTGCAGTGGGCCTTAATCTGTTTTTTTGAGAGCTAATTTTTGCAGAGATTATTTCATAGAGGGACTCCTTTCCAACCACCTGATCCAGGACTCTCTGGGATATGCAAGGCACTAATTGGCTACATGAAAACACACCCTCAATTTGAGAAAAATAAGCTGGAATTTGTGCTAACTGGTTATCTTTCTATTAGCAGCTGCCTGTTTACCTCTGAGTGCTCTTCAACACAAAGAATGAATTACAAAGAGCAAAGCCTTTCCACATTCTGAGTCACCTAGCCTTCTAAATCAATAAGCTTGCATGGAATCTGTCAAAACAGCATTTTTCCGACCTTAAGTACTAACTCAACAGCTGAAAAGCTCTGTCTTTGTAACAGATACCAAACACTATGGCAAGGTACCAATATGTCCAAGCTTTATTTTGGATACAAAGACACATTCACACTTTATAACATTTTGTGCCCATCTTCCCCCTCCCTGGGTCTCATGTGGCTCCAAATATTATTGTTTTTCAGTACTGCACATCAGAAATGATGGATGGGCTGTGCCGTAGCTTTCCACAGTGGGGAGGGTATGTAAAAGGGTTTGAGGGAGAAAAACCTGCTGCAACGGTATTGGAAAACTGTGTAGGAGGGAAATAGCCAAATGTTATGCATGTCATCCATACTGTATGCTGGGAGTGATCCTGGGAGTGAACTATTACCAGAACCACCCATCTTTGTTTCAGACTGTTGGTTTTGAGAAAAAGAAGAGGAAGGAGAGAAAGAGTGAAAGAGAGGGGGAGAAAGAAAGAAGGGGGGAGCAAGAGAGAAAAAAGAAGGGGGGGAGGGGGAGAGATTGACCTAATGCTTATGCAATGTGGGCTTTCAAACTCAAGAATGAACTGAGGAACTAAGTAATTTAACAGTGTAGACTTAGCCAGATACTCCAAGACTGAAATGATGTGCCTGACTGACACATTTAATGCTGAATATACAGTCAGTTGTCTTTTGCCTTTTCTCCACTCCAGGGCTTAACAGCTATTCTCATACCTGACAGTGCTCTTCGGGCTGCATGTTTTGTGATGGGCCCTCTTCTTTTCACCAGGTAGCTTGAAGAGCTTGAAAAAAATTAAAAAAATCACGACATTTCTGTGAAATGAGCAGGACTCTGCTAAAGCAGCAGACTGACTCCTAAATTAGTAGGAATCCAACTACCGCACTCCTAGATTAGCAGCAATCATAATTTAAAGGACTGCCTACAAAGCATTTTTTGAAAGTAACATCCTTAAGAGTGAATCAGCTTCAGAGTTGTAAGACTCTGTAAAACTGAAAACAACAGAGCCTTGGCCGGTGTAAACCAGCTTATGTCCATTGGCAACAACAGTGTTTTCCATTTACACCAGCTAAATTTTCCATCCTTGCATTGCATGCTGTCTGTTTCTGCAGGAAACCTCACCAGCAGGTTTCATTACCACAGTCAGAGTAAGAGCTTAAAAAACCCTCACCAGAGCACTGTAGGAAGTCCATCTTGTGACAGAGGCAACAGCACTCTGTCTCGATTTCAGATTTAATCCAGACCTTAATTAGTATTTGAGTCATTATGCAGAAAAGCAAGACTTACAGGCAGATCCCTTGTTCTGGAGTAAGTGAACAGCCAGTAAAATACTCAGCTTCTAGTTTGAATGGAGCGCTGATTCCAGTGTGATTGGTAAGAATTAGCTGACGCTTTACTATGTCTTTGAATGCAACTTCAGATCCAAAGTCCAAAAGAAGATCACATGGGCTTTGTAACACTTGCCTTTCATTGCTATCGGAAAAAGGTACATCAGTATTAAAACATCAGTCTTATTTTTTTATGCCCCAGATAATTTCAGATTTTAAAATGTGCAATATGCAACATGATTGTGATGACCAGTGTAAAACAACCATGCAGCCTATTCTTTTTGTCATCAGCATTTACTGCTTTTCATTTTTTCACTTCTGTCCACATAAGGATTTTTTTTGATAGAATTTTTATCATGTATAACATGCCAACCTACCAAATTATTTTTATTTATATAGAAATATATAAAGACAAGCATATTCCAAAAGAGAGAAAGCACGCTACATATCAGAAAGATAAAACAAACATCAGTCAGATATACCAAGTCAAAGAGAAGCATATTCATCTTTCTTTAATATCACACCTCACAGCGCAACAACAAAACTTAATGGTCCAAAATACAGGATCTCGGGTATAATTCTGTAATTCTTAATTCACATCTAAGAGTTGAATTTGCAAATTTTTGGCATTCCAGAGAAAAGTTGTTACTCACAAACATGTGAGGGACTGCAGAGGTCCCACACTTTGGTTACCAGGGAGAAGGGTAATTTTTCATGCTCTCTGTACGCTAACGTGTCCAGGCCACTGGCAGGTTACAAGTGCCAGGAGCACAAGGGAGAACAGACACAACACGTGAACATGAGATTCACTAACGTGCAGTTAACTTCCCACCAATTTATTATTCATGAATTAATGAATTCACAGTTGTTAATTTAATTTGTTTCAGCTAAACAATGTGTGGGAATGGAGTAGTGCTATTCTCCAGTCTTCTTTTGGGCTTATGAAGATGCTGAATTTGGCTATGGTGTAAACCCCATACCTCTTCTTCACATAAAGCACCTTCAATGAATTGTCCCAGCACATTTTACTGTCCTTGCTGCCTACAGCAGGAAGAGGAATGAAGTTTACATAGATAAGCAGTTTTTTCCCCCTCTCTATTGTATTTTTCCTTTGGGAAGAAGCACTTTTTGTTCATTTCAGGGGTAAACCCTTGATATACCTGGCAACTCCACTGTCACAAGGTACTGAGTAGGTGACGTGCAGTCCTTTCACTTCTCCAGAAATGCTCAGAAAGAGGGGTTCAATCATGTCCTCTATGCTACAGGAAAGGGCAAGGTCTTTCAGCTCACCCTGAAAGAGAAGTCAAGTTTCCTTGTGAATGAAGCAAACATCACTGAGGAAAGGCAGGAGCATTAAGAAATTTGCTTAGAAAATATCTATAAACCTCACTGGAATAAAACCAGAACTAGAACAGAATCTTGAAAAGTTTCACTGAATTGTTTTAAGTGCATTCTCTGCCAGCATCAGATTTGCTTAGAAGGCAGTACCAAAGTAAAAATTTGTGGCTCTTTTGTGGCTTTGTACTCACATCAGTCTATAAGCCTAAAACTGCTCTATAAGCTATTTTTGACACACTTTCTATACTGCAGATGTTGAAGCTCTAAGCATTAATCACTTCTAGTCATACTTAAATAATCTTCCAAAAACTAAGATTTTATTTCTACCGGGGTTTAAAGCAGGACTTGTAAGATGAATTATGTGGCCCAGTTACACCAGTACTCTGGCTAATTCAACACTACTATTTGGCTTTGCCTTATCAATACATGAACCAGTGCATCCTGCATAAAATAATAGACTGGGATTCAGCTCCAGATTCAGACTTCTAAATGTAACTGTCTACAAGTGAGACTGTGTTGGCTTTGCATGGCAAGGTTTTGGTAACGGAGGGGCTACAAGGGCGGCTTCTGTGAGAAGCTGCCAGAAGCTTCCCAAGTGTCTGATAAAGCCAATGCCAGCTGGCTCCAAGATGAACCTGCCACTGGCCAAGGCTGAGCCCATGAGCAATGGTGGTAGCACCTCTGGGAAGAAGGGGGGAAAAGAACCCTGTGTAACTGCAGACGAGAAGAGGAGTGAGAGGAGCAGCCCTGCAGACCCCCAGGCCAGTGCAGCAGGAGGGGCAGGAGGAGCTCCAGGCACTGGAGCAGAGATTCTCCTGCAGCTCCTGGTGCAGCCCATGGTGGGGCAGGCTGTGCCCCTGCAGCCCAGGGAGGCCCATGGGGGAGCAGATCCCTACCTGCAGCCCGGGGAGGACCCCACACCGGAACAGGGGGTGCCCAAAGGAGGCTGTGACCCCAGGGGAAGCCCATGCTGGAGCAGGCTCCTGGCAGGAGCTGTGGCCCCATGGGGAGAGGAGCCCAGGCTGGGGCAGGTTTGCTGGCAGGGCTGGTGACCCCATGGGGACCCACGCTGGAGCCGTCTGCTCCTGAGGGACTGCACCCCGTGGGAGGGATGGACCCATGCTGGAGCAGTCCATGGAGGATTGTCTGCTGTGGGAGGGACCCCACGGTGGAGCAGGGGCAGAGTGTGAGGGGTCCTCCCCCTGTGGAGGAAGGAAAGACAGAGACAGAGCATGATGAACTGACCCCAACCCCCATTCCCTGTCCCCCTGCACTGCTGTTGGGGAGGAGGGAGAGAAAAATCACAAGTAAAGTTAAGCCTGGGAAGAAGCGGGGGGGGGGGGGGGGGGGGGTGTGTTTTTAACATTTGGTTATTATTTTCTCTATTTTATATTTCTACTCTGATTTCCCCAAGTCGAGTCTGTTTTGCCCGTGACAGTAATTGGCAAGTGATGTCTCCCTGCCCTTATCTCGACCCATGAGCCTTTCATTATATTTTCTCTCCCCTGTCCAGCTGAGGGGAGTGATAGAGTGGCTTTGGTGGGCACCTGGTGTCCAGCCAGGGTCAACCCACCACAGAACCCTTGAGTCCATCTATAAAGGTGAACTCCAAATATCAGCTCTGAATCTCCAGATTCATTGATCGTACTTGGGCATCTAGCTCACCTACAATGCAGACAACCTTTCTTGTAGGTGGCTCGGATGGCAGTCAGCTCCCCAGCCACATGCAAAAGCGCCTGTTCAGATGCCCAGTTTGTCCTGTTGAACTTCCAGCTTTCCATGAAGAAAGCTCAACTTTACTGGGATACTGCGTGACATATGCCAGATGTACGCGGGTATCTGAGATCTCCTAGGGCATCTCTGATAGTACTGAACTTTTAAGCGAATAAATGAAACTTAAGTCTCCAGTGACTGTAATGGGAACTAATACACCACACCTATAGGAAGCTTCTTTATTCAGCTGCATTAAATCAGCTGTTTGAATACCACTATTAAGTCTATGGCTGAATTCCTGAAGTTTGTAAGCTTTGCAGTCTACACCCTCTTTTGCAGGCTCTCAGCCCCAGCAGCCCCTTTTAAGTTTTCAAATATAAAAACATCATGAGCCCAGTTGCATTCAGAAAACCAAATGTATACTATATATGCCAGTCTGCTATATTTCCTTTGGGATCATCCGAAGTGAGGATCTGTATGCTCTGAAAAGAGTGATAAGCATTAAGAGTAATTGAATAGGCATTCAAGAAAGAAAGAAAACAAGAACAGTTGGGAAACAAAGAGGTAGGGTAGAAAACTGCACACCATGTGGACTGCTTTAATTCTTGCCTTCAACCATGGTTACCTCTAAAGCAAAGCAATTTCAGAGATATTGTACAGAAAAAAAGAGTGTGATACTTTGTATATCAAAATCTTTCCTTTTGCCAGATGGAGGTGAGATGAGAATGCCAGTGCTGCTGTTTTGATAAAATTGGATCAATTTTTAAACTTACTGTGATGTTAGCTGACAGCTCTATGCAAAATTCTTTTTCCTCATTTGGACCTAAGGTGCCACTGGCTGGGGAGACAGCGGCGGAACAGAAAGCTGCCTGACTTCCAATAAGCTGCCAAACAGAAAGGACAGACATTCAGTTAACTCTCTTCATTCATTAACGCCAATTCTTTCAGATTTTCTCTTCAGATCAAAGAGGACTATAAAAATAGAGTTATTCTAAGGCCTAGGACACTTTCAGGTAGCAACACATATGGCTTGTTGAGATGAGGCTTGCATGGTTGACAAGATCCTCATGTTACATTTATTCCAAATGACTTCAGGTGCCCAAGTGAGGCATCTGGGCTGGGAGCAGAGTCACTGTCATCCCTTTCACAGTCACAAACCTTTCCAGGGTTAAGTCAATCTCCCTGATACAGGAGCAGGATCCTACAGGTGCCATATCTCTCTCCACTGATGACAGAGGTGGCTTACAGAGACAATCCTGGTGTTGGCACCTTCCCTAATTGACTAAATGCACATGGCATGAATCCAGGGGTTCAGCTTGGTTGCCCACATGCAAACATCAGATACCATGTAAAATCACAGAATCATAGAATCGTTTAGATTGGCAAAGACCTTTAAGATCATCAAGTCCAACTGTTAACCTAACACTGCCATCCCACCACTAAACCATGTCCCTAATGCTGTGGATATCCCTCCTAGGATCCAGCAGTTCCAAAAAGCTTTCCCATAGTTCCTATACCATCCACATGCTCAGTGAAGATGTCTTGGGCACTTAAAGACATCTCAGATGGCACTGAATGCAAGGTAGGCATTCAAGTAGGCAACCAAGCTTAACCCTGGATGTCAGAGTAGATCTGGGTGACCAAGGCACTGACAGTAGGATTCAGTTACAGGCTAATTAACCTAATTGTATGCACAGTGGGCATCAACACTACCACTGTGGCCAACAGACATCCAGTTAGCGTGTGCTAGAGAACATTCTGCAGACCAAAGTAAGTGTCCATTTTAGGGGGAGCTGAATACTTCTCTGGACTCCTCTGACTGTATAAATGGGGTAGGATTCAGTCACCTAAGCACAGGCACATAGGGTAGCCAAGCCATACAAGTGTGGCTGGCTGGTGTGACTTACAAGAGACCACACCTCTTGAGTGACGCCTGGAGGTGAGGATGAACACCCTGCAGCACCCACAAGGGCACTAGATGTATGCTCAGATTTCCATTGACTGAAAAGAGAGCTTACAGACCATAGCTTACATACTGATGTGAAATTTAGGGGTCCTAATCTGTGAGCTGAATCCCACACAGAATGTAAAATTTAAGCAAAATTTAGACATAATTCAAAAGCACCATTGTTTCTTTGCTCTACTGAGTTAAATGCAAACCCTAAATTTCCACAGTACTTTGTTTAATACTCTGGTAGCTTACATCCTATTTCCCCTCACATCTCTAGACAGCCATTCTCCCAGGGATGACCCACAGACACTAAGGACATATTAATCTTTTCAAGCATGGTCTCAAGTTGAAGTCCTGCTCATAAGCCAGAAAAACAGGAATCAGTACTCACAGGATGCATCAGAAAAGCTTTTAAGGGTAGTTTGTATTTTGATAGAAATTACAATTTCGATCCCTGCTGATTTCTTCGTCCATTAGAAGCACATTTACCTTTCCCCATAAGTATTTTGCTGGCAGCAGTGTCTGGTTAAAAAGTTTGCTGGTTGCTTTGGCAGGAACTCCAGTATAAATTTCAGTGAATACTAGATGACTAGATATCAGGCACACTTGGGGGGTCTGAACTTCAACAAAAACAGGAAGATGACTGGAAATAAACACACAGATGGTCTATTGTTACCACTAATGAAATGTGCTAGACATACAACAGAAAGGAAAGAATGATTATTATGTTTATTTAGCAATATTAGTGATTGGATTGATAGGTTACACAACCCCACTCTGAGTTCCTGCTACATATTTTTGGTTTAGGAGAAAAAAAATACCTAAAGTGAAATCACATGTGAATCTCAGGAAAAAACAAAACAGAACGCCACTTTTCCCCCTTACCTTCCTTCTCCATTTTCTACCTCTAGTTCTAATACTGTCTGGAGACGCTGGCACAGCAATGATGTGAACTGAACTGACACACTGCATGTACCCAAAGGAGGTATTTCTCCGGCAGATGGCTGAATGGTAAAGGGAGATACCTAGGAGAGGAGAGAGGAAACAGAAATTTCTTTGAAACCTGCAAAGCAAGTGTAAAATGCTGAAGCCACACAATCTGCTTAGGGCTTGCATGTGTCTAGTTTTTCCTCAGACATGCCCTTTCTCTCTGCCCCTGGAGTCCCACCTGGGTTGATTTCAGTAAGCACAGTGCTAGCTTTGTGAAAAGCTGGATAGACAAGGAGGCAGGACTTTGCTTCTATGGGGAGAGCTAATAAAAAGGCAATGACCTAAGAGAACGGTAGTCAGAGCCAAGGGCATAACAGGGATGCCTGTGCTTGGAGTGAGGGGGAACGTGAAGGAGAAACAGTCAGCAGCAGTAGCAGTGTCCCCTCCCAAGCAGAGGGGCTGAGCAGCAGCTATACAAGGTGCCAAGTTGGGGAGATTCTTGGACAGAAGGTCAAGAAAGGAGGGCTGGAGGAGTGGAAACAGAAAGAGCACCAGTGTGGGGTGAGGGCTGGAGAGGTTCAGGAAAGGAAAGGGGTAGTTCTTACACACTTGATCTACGATCATCACTGGGATATGCATGGGCCCTGGGATGACAAATTAAAGAGATTAAGTCTAAAATCTTTCTGGGGTTCTGGGAATTGTTGGGAATGGCAGGGGACAAAGGAATAACAGTGAGAAGTGAGAGCCTGAGGACTGCAAGGACAGGGTCTCCTCCAGGGCATCCCTGTGCTTAATCAGACACTTCTGATTATAATTGTTCTGTGGAAAAAGGGATAGACACACACACACACAACTGTTTTGCCAGGCTGCCATAGCCACCATTCAAATCTTTTCATTGCTATCAACTTTCTCCCAAAGTTGGTGAGATATCTAGATGACACACAGAAAACAAGGCTCAAGAACTCATGGGGATACAGTAAAACTTCTCGCAGGCTTCCATCTCCTGGCGGTCAATGGAAAGTTCCTGCTTAACAAGCTCCTCTCTCCATTGCAAAACTGACAGTCTGTCCAGAAAAACAGAACAGCTGAACACATTTAGACCAAATTTGTGATGAAACAAGAGAACTCAATTCTATGCACGGGTAATTATGTAAAGAGCCCTACTGGCAGAATTTGGCCTTTCATTACAACAAACAGCACTTACCCCAGCGTCTGGATTTCCTCACTTCCCTTTAAAGCATAACACCAAGGAGAAATTTAACTACAAAGCCCACCGTGTGCCATAAATAATCAAAATAAGCATTTTGGTTTGGTTTTGTTTGGTTTTTTTTAGTTTTAGGAATATGTGATAGTCTGCAGATAGGAGCTCTCACTCAGTTCTTTGCCAGCAGTATTATCTCCAAGCTGCTTTAGTTATTTCATATGAAATGGTGGAATGAACAATTGTTTAAAGCCAAAAGGCCCAATTCAGTAGGTGCTGAGATTCTTGTCTGAGCTGCTGGTGTGGGTGCATGGGAGGAGTGTTTAGCAGCCTCAGTTCTGATAATGTCTTGCCCCCTTATTTAGATCAGCAGCAGATGAAATTGCTGTCTTGCAGGAAATACTCCACATCTCTCTGGATCAGGCTGTCAGAGGATTTGTAATAAATGGAAATAGAGAAAAATTGCAAAGAAGCATTTAATCTCAAAAGAATTTGTGCGCTTCTGGAACTGTGCGGAACAAGTTTCATAAGAAGTCACAGAAATTAGAACTTTTGATACCTGGAATGAATATTACAACTCCTAAGCATAAGGAAGAAATAGCTCAAGAGGGAGCATAGCCAGGTATAGCAGGGACTCACCTCTTCATTCCTTTCAGCTAGACAAACTGGGCTTTCTTGCATTCTCCATTGTGCTGGCAGCTGACACAGATTATTAATCTCAAAGGTTCTTAACACACTCTCACCTTGCTTAATCAAACCTAACCGGAGTGATGGAACATCAATACAAAGAAGTGGACCCTAGAACACCAGGAAACAGATGTCAGAATGGATATTTCTGCCCAAACTGTCTAATTAAGAAGCATACGTTAGCTAAGATTAATGTTCAATTTCACAGAGAACAGCAGAAAGTAAATGCATTGCATGTAATACAGAAAAAATCTTACTGTCCTGGGAGTATCAACACTGAGTCAATAGTTCCTAGACAGCAAAAATACCTCCTGTTTGTAACTGCCTCACATTTGTCAGGCCTTTAAGAGTCAAAAAGCTTTATATGGACAATAGCCAGGCCCCACACTTAGTCATCCCGCAACACTGAACTGTTCCTTACCTTAAAAGCAGCCTCAACATGCAGTACAACAGGCTCTGGACAGTGTTCAATTTTACACTGTAGGTTATGGCTGATGCACCCAGGTTTGCTTCCAGTAATTGCCAGTTCAAATTCACAGCATTTATTCATATCTAGAAAAAAAAATTCAGGGTCCTGTCTCACCATTTTGCAAAGAAACCACCTACTGTAAGCCTGTTACTGTAAGTCCTGGAACCAAATTAAGTCTCTTGCTGGCTCCAGTGGGCTGGGGATCAGGTCTTCCTTTGCAGCTTGCATTGTAGTGCTCTGTGACTTCTCTCTTCCACTCGTATCAGCTAAAATATTTCTGCCATTAACTGATGCTTGCAAGTCACAGAAACTTTACCTATGACGCCAGTATGAGGTACAACTTCCACAATGTCACAGTGAATGATTTTGTCCCATGTGTACTTGATCAGTGATTTGCTGTTATTCCACATCTAAAACAATTAAAATCAACGAGACAATTAGTGCATTTTAACCTTTCACAGCAACAAGCCAATTTGCTGAGAGTACTGAGGCACTGCAGACTAGGGATTGCAAGTCTTACATCACATACTTTGCAAACTCTAACTATATCCTGATCACCACTAAATATTACGACCTGTTAATATACCTTGAATCTAGCTACAACATACTTATCTTCACCTGAATCTTGAAATAACCCAAGGATGGTAAGAGTGGAGAGGCACAGAACTTCATCTAACCTCTGAGTTGAGCAGTACCAACCCAGTGCCATGCACTAACTTATTTTCATTGCCATGCACTAACTTATTTTCATGATAATGCTGCATTCTCCCTTTCCTTTCTCCTCTGTGATGCAAAACAAGGACAAGAAGAAGTGGGATTCACCTGACTGGATTTCAGGTGCCTGTAAAACAGATGCAACATCTGACCTCATCTCCTGGGACTCTCTTTACTGAAAATAAAGCCAATCAGAGAGTGCTGGGAGCAATTCCTCTGACCTATTTTAGCCTAAAGGATGAGTTTAATCACCCTGGGATGCTGCCAATGAGATCTCTGAGGGCTATAAGGAAAGGCTAGCGCAGGTAGCTCAGATGCAGAGATCTTTGCTGAAAGCACTATGTTTAGTCAGATTATACAAGTACAATATGTAACACAGTGGCTACCTTCACACAGGTGAAGGTGTTTTCTGAAACTTCAAGAAAATCCATTAACCATTCTTTCCAAGAACATTATTGTATTTGAAGCCTTTTAAACTTTTCCCACACTTTTTCAAAAACATAACAGACCTTCTAAACTTAAACTTCAGACCTTTCTTTTGAGAGCAGCCTTTTTTTTTTTTTTTGCCAAAGGATCTGTTTGTAAGGGAGATGTAAGCTCTTGAAATCTTTGGCCTGCTCTTCAGACCTATTCAACCATTATTTTTTAATTACAGCAAATAACTTTGTTCTCTGAAGCACAATTATCTCTAAGCACAGTTCAAATTCTTATCTTTTTAAGACTAAAAAAACCAATTGGAAACTCTGAGGAATGTCATTATGTTATCAGTAAGTGACTTAATTACCTCTACCACACATATAGCTATACTGGATTACTGGAAAGTATGAAATGGCTGCCTTAAGTTGAAAAAGAACTTCTAGGAAGAGAAAGCATAAAACTAAATGCTGATTAGCAGTATTTTTAAGAAAAAATGGGAAGAACATCAACTGGGTAATGTCTTCCTGCCTGGCTCTTGCTAACAGTCCTATTTTTCCCAAGTGAGTCTAAGATCAAAAGGATCCTGATCTATAGTGAAGAGGACGCTGAGTGAGCGGCCAATTGCAGCAGCAGTCTATCCCATAATGGTCAAACTCAAATTATCAGAACCTGCAGGAAAGAATAAGGTCTAGTAAGCTGTAGCATATGTGATTTTTGTAGCTCTTCTGTGCTTGCTGTTGTCCTTGGCATGAACAGTGCCTCTGTTATGAAGTAATTTAATCATCCATTGGCTATTCCTCCTAACTGGAAAACTTTAAAACTACAGGAGTGACAAAATGATAAGCAACAGGTTAGTGACCCAGAAACACATTTAGAAACATAAAACTCTGTGGTATCAAACTTGAGAGATGAAAAAAAGAACAAAGCCTGCTGCATGGAGTGTAGGGCTATGGAGGCTTGCTAGGGGATTTTAAGACAGACCCTCTTGGAGTCACAGCCTCCTTTAAAATATTTAAGAAAATCTAAAATAACATGGATTGTCTGATATCTTCTAATAACTTCTATGACAACCAGTGACACAAAGCGCTTGATAACAATGAAGTCAAAAGCAAACAAACCTTGAATGTTTTTCTGACATTTACACCAATAAAGTTTTCTCCAGGGATGATAATGGCATACGGTTCAAGAAGAAGATTGAATGGTTCTGTTGATCCTTTAACTTCTATTTCCAATGCTATTACATCCTCTGATTTGTATTCTGGGATGTTTTGAAGCATCCTCTCTTTTACTAACCTTTGGGAGGAAATACAGTAGAATTATTAAGCATCTTAAACTGGTGTTTAAACTGGATCCCGTCTTTTAATTGCCAGATCAAAACTGAAAATCATTAAAAGCTTCTCAACTACAGACTGCCCGTGTGCAGTTACACAACTGAAAACTAGAAAAATTACAGTAGTTCTTCAGTGTACTCTAGTCATCCCAGTCTGTTCACGAACAAGTATGTAAGCCATAGACTGCTGTGACAAACAGTAATAACAGGAAAGCCTGCTGGAAATCCCAGCAGAAAGCTGGGAAATGAACAGACAAAATGACAGTATTATCTATTCCCAAGAGAGGTGCAGCCCCAGCTAGGGCTAAGGCTTGTGTTCGGCCATGAGGGAAGTTCACAGGGACGCTCTTTGTACCACTATTAGTTGTGGAGATAAAATCCTTTAGAATTGTCAGTCCATCATCACCAGAAAGATGAAGAACCCCACTAACTTAATGCAGAAGCATAGCTAAGATGTGGCTACTTGTCTGACCAGGAAATACTATTTCTCAGCTTACCAAGGTGATTCTGGGATGTCCCTCAGTACCACCTGAATCACGCTGTGGTAATTCTTCAGCTACACAGATGAAGAAGGAAAGGATTTTAATGTCAAGTAATCAGTTATGTTGGGGGTTAAAAAAAAAAGATGAAAAAGTAGTTTACATTTAAAGGATGAACAATCATCATCATAGTACTAAGCTCTGATAAACAATATTCAAACTTTAGAGTTACTAAAAGAAAACATGTTTGACTGCAAAATATTAAGCCAGATTCTGATCTCATAGTGTATGTTTCCAAGAAAAATATTCATTTTTGACATGCCTGTTATTATTTCCCTAGTATATTGCGTACTACACACAAGCATCTGCAAAGGCTCCCTAAATTAAGATCAGCATTGCTGTACTAACTTAAAGTTTCTTCTAACCGCTCCAGGGTATTTAGCTTCATTGACCATCAATCTGGTTTTAAGTAAGAAACACTACTTTTCCATCATGGGAAAAGAGGATGCCTTCTGTATTCTAATGGGATAAAAAAGGAAACACAGAAGCAGGCCTTAAACTTGAAGGGCTTTGCAAAAAATTCATTTTTTTGTAGGGAGATATTAAGTGTATATGTTAATTCAATATAATTTTGTTAATAAAATAAAATCTTTAAAACATCATTAATGTATTTTTCTATTAACTAATTAAAGTATTTTAAAAACCCAGTTAGTTTATCTTCCATACTTATTTGAGGCATTCCTGCATCTGTCAATCACCACAGCATGGGATATTCCCACTCTTGGGCTTACTTTGGATTGAGTTTCTTTAAATACAGTGAGCTCATGCTCCTTATTTACACAGACAGCAGAGCAGAAATTAAGACAACAGTCACTGGTACAGCTGCATTCAAACATCCCTGTACCCTTCTTTACCCACAGCTGCATACTATAATTTCTCTGCCAAAGGCCACTACTACCCCCTTAATTTATCACACAGCTGTTCATAGGACCCATTTTGGTCCCAAAAAGCTACAGTTGGAAACAGTTTAAATAATTATTGTTTTCTAACCAAACTGGTTTAGGCTGCAGTAGGTATGGGGTACATCCCCAAAGGAGCCCCCTCAGGAGATGGAAAGGGTCAGGAGGTTGTGGAGGAGCTGGTAATGTGAGAGTGGTAACTTTACCAGCCAGCACAGCTGCGGCTATGAGGATGTGTCCACAGTTTCAGTGTAAAATTAATTGTGTCCAATCAGTACCAATAATGACATGAGAGCAGAAACTGTTTCATATTTTACAGTCAAAACATGTTTTCTTTTAGTAACTTTCTACATTTTGAACACTGTTTATCAGAGCATAGTACCAGCTAATTAAATTTAATTCAGAAAGATGCACAGCAAGAATTTTATGACTTGCATAAAAATACACAGCTGGAGTTTGTAGATAGGAAGGAATCACACGCCATACCTCCCGTGGAGTGTAAGTGAGAATAAACTCATGATCAGCACAGGGAAGCAAAACCCCCTGCTCAGGATTTAGGGAGAAGGCTGACTCCGTGTCTCGGTTGTATTTGAGCTTCATCAAGTCTGCAGTTTCTTCTGGTATTAATGGTTTCAGATTAGGCTTTAGTATCTGCCAGTAGAATGGAAGTTCTATGTGGCTGCAAAGAGATCAATAAACAACAAAAAGCGATGATTAAAAAAAATAGGTATTTTTGAGTAAAATATTGGGAGAAAATTTTCAGTTCCTTTTTCCATGTAGGGAATTCCTCCTTAAAAATCACAGGGGTTAGACTTACTAGTCTTTGTGAGCTACAAAGCTGATGAGGCAGCATAGAGTCACAGAATATAAATTGTACAAAGAACATGTTAATATGTGGAGGTAAATTATATAAATGCGCAAGATACATTAACATTTTCTTGCCTTATTTAACTTGTCGTGTAATGCAACTTCTAGGCAACTCTACTATTCTTCTTTCAAGAATCTGAGATCAACGGGACAAGTCCTGCTGATATCAGTATGTTTGCATTGGACCACTGCTGATGATCTACATAACATTCTGAATTTAATCCAAGTGCAAGCTGTGGTCTTTAACAAAACAAGAAATGCAGGGGCTCCAGCTAAGATTACAGCAATGGCTCTGCAATATTCTTTGTAATCCAGAAAAGGTTGCTTAACTGGGTTGCTTCAGCAGAAGTGTATTCCATGGAATGTGTCCATGGGTTTTAAAACCTTGCTTGTACTGACCTCAGAAACTTTGCCTCACTAAGGGGAAGAAGGACACTGGAATTTCAAAGTGAGTATCAATGACATAAAACTGAAAATGTACGATTTCTTGTATCCCTTTCGATAGCAGTAGAAAGTTTTCTCTTTCCTGCTTCTGTGGAGTTCAGTCTTAGCTTGTCCAGCTTTGTTTCATACAAATGTTGACACCAGATCTGCAGGGACTGCTGTTGTGATTATAACACAGAGAAAATGTGGAAAAAGGCATAGTCACATCCTTCGTCAGTTTACAGCATCCAGTTCACTTAATCACATTCTCTATACCCAAACAGCATTCTGTTCTGGCATTATGCATGTGTGGTTTCCAGGCCACAAACCAGAAATTCACCGTAGCAAGTAGCAATTGACATGAACCAGCACAGACCTCCTCACTGCTTTGATGTTCTGCAGCCTCTAACTACTGCAGTCACGCATGTTAGTGTACTTCCATTATTGTCCAACTGATTTTGATCAAAATCAGGATTCCACTATGTCCAGTACAATGTAATTGCACATAGGGACATATTCCTTGACTTCAAATAGAGTTTATATTTAGGACTCAATAGTAGGATCACTGGAAAGTTTTAAAATGAGCTTGCTAGATTGGGTTCCCATTTTAATCAGTGGAGATACAGTGGAGTCCAGGATGTGTTATGTCTTGTTCTATGGGAGATGTTCCGGCCAACAGGTTGAGGGAGGGGATTCTGCCCCTCTACTCCGCTCTGGTGAGACCTCACCTGGAGCCCTGCATCCAGCTCTGGAGCCCTCAGCACAAGAAGGACATGGAACTGTTGGAGCGGGTCCAGGGGAGGGCTACAAAAATGATCCGAGGGCTGGAGCCCCTCTGATGTGAGGCCAGGCTGGGAGAGTTGGGGGTGTTCAGCCTGGAGAAGAGAAGGCTGTGGGGAGACCTGATTGCGGCCTTTCAGTACTTAAAGGGAGCCCATAGGAAAGGTGGGGAAAATCTTTAGTAGGGCCAGCTACAACAGGACAAGGGGTAAAGGTTTTAAACTGAAGCATTCTTTACAATGAGGGTAGTGAAACACTGGAAGGGGTTGCCCAGAGAGGTGGTGGAAGCCCCATCCCTGGAAATACTCAAGGCCAGGTTGGACGGGGCTCTGAGCAACCTGATCTGGTTGAAGGTGTCCCTGCTCACTGCAGGGGGGGTGGACTAGATGACCTCTAGGGGTCCCTTCCAACCCAAAACATTCTATGATTCTATGATTCTATGTCTACAGTCAGAATTGCATCCTTAAAAGCATCTATTTCCCTGCACTATGAAAGGAAGAGAGTATTGGGTGCTTAGCTCAGTTGCACAAGTATACGTTGTAAACATGCAAAGTTAGAGAAATCCTATCTGGATGACCCTGTTAAATATTTCCTCCAACCATCCATATTTATGAATCTTTTGCAGTTTTAGTTTTTTCTATACTGAGGCAAATATATTGACCTTGGCAGTGTATGAACCAAATGGTATGGCTAATGGTTGCCATAATGTTTCATCTATACATAATGTTCCTGCTCTTACAAGCATATCTTTGAACCTTAATTACTAAACAACGGAGCAAAATGGAGCGAGGTTTCTGCACAAAGTTTATCAAGTGCATGAAGGTTTCTCCAGCTTGAGAGACAAATGAGATCCCTACCAGTATGTTCAGACTGCAGAGCATTGCTCTATTAATAGTAGCTACGTACGTGGAGTTTCTTATAACCAATTTCTTCTCCTCGGTGGCATGTGGGTTTTGGGGATCAAATCGTATGAGATGCTGTGCTGTTACATCAGTAACTTCACCGGGTTCAGGTTTGCTTTCTCCACCCGTGACAGACAAAAGCTCCAGAGCTATCAGCTGTCCAACCCCTTGAAGAAAAAAGGAGGTATTAGTGTTTACCACCTGGCTGTTAACATTGTTCCCATTACTCATTAACAGCAAATGCCAGCTATGGCCATTATTGACTATATCTGGTGTTTCCTCGAGGCTCAGAACTCCAATGTGTTAATTGTACAATATTGTCCTGATGTTCTTTGTTCAATAATATTTATCAATAGAGATCGTCTCTTCATGAATTTAACAGATTTGGATTTCACGGCCACACCCTCAGCTCACTTACATCAGCACTGTTCACTGAAGTGAGCAGAATGTTTGCAATGGTTGATAATGTGGCTTCCAGATGTTTTGAGCAGTATATTAAAATAAAAATAAGCAGCAAATGCACTATTAAAAAAATTCCAAAGGAGATATCTGTAATAAAGTGACTAAATAGACTACAAGTCAAGCCTCGTGTTATAGCACTCACAGTTACATTACAGGACAAGAACTAACATCTACAGGAATTTCAACTGGTTTAATTTCCTAATAGAAAGACTGCCTCTCTCTTCTGAATACCCTAATCTAAGATGTGCCCCAAACTTGCCTCACACCCAAATGTATTTCTGCCCAGTTAAAGCTGATGTTTTATAGTTTGTCATGTTATCTTATTGATACAAAAGCTTAAGAAATTAATTGCACCTGACTACAGGTGTTCTTTTCTGCTACTTGATGACATGTTTGGAGTTTTGGCTACAGTGGGTTAAGAGCTCAGTGCTTTCTGAATCCCCTGTACTTCACGCACTAGGAGGGAGTAGTAATAATAATAATAATAATAATAATAATAATTCTTAGCATTTAACACCATCGGCAGACAAAGTATTTGCTTAATCCAATGACATAAAATCTTACCATCACTTCAAGCCACCAACCACCACTCACATTATTTGAATATCAACAGTGTTAGCAACATGATCTCTGAAAGGTGGTAGAAACAAACCTGTGACTGTAACATCACTGACTTGGCAATTGTCACAAACAACGGTGTATGTTTGCTGTGAGACTTCCGGAAAAGAAGGGAAAAACATTACCTGAAAGAGAGAAGTGGGATAGCAATGTCTGTAACTGATTTCTCTCCAGGAATTAATAAACTTCAATTCGTAAATGTTCACTAAAGAACAGTTCTAGTGACTAATAATTAAATGTTACACTTGCAAGAAACAGACAGTGTCACATTCCATTACTACAGACCAGAAAGAAATAGGTGTTTTCTGGGTCACTAAACTTACGTGTGTGTATCTGGATGGTCACCAGAGGCTGCCTTTGTAGCCCCTGGAGATGCGGGCAGTCTGCTGGGTCAATTGTATGAATTGCACCCTCAGAATTGAATCTGCGCTCAGTCACTTACTGAGCAATGCCACCACTGCCTGTGTGACCAGGGCAGCTGATGTGTGCCCTCCCTGAGCTCCACCCCAGCAAAAATGGTTCAGGGGCCAAAACCTTTGGCTGTGTAATGTGCACCATGGTTATTCCACATCTTATCCATTACAGCCTGCAAACCCAACCTATGCTAGATCCATCACCTCTTTCTCTCCCACATGTGCCTGGCCCTGCTGAAGCAATGCACCTGGGGAGACATAAAGGAGGAGAAATGTTTCTCCTTCATCCACACCTGCCCAATTCATTCCTCTTATCAACAGCCAGGAGGTAGTGGAGAAAGGAAGGGCTGGAAGGTAGCCATGCTCTTCATATCACTCTCCCTCTCCCCATAGTGATGCTGTAATAAAACGTGGCCCATATCAGAGAAAGCAGTGCACACCTACTGGAGGATCTTTTTCAGGAAAGAGCACATTATAAGTGAAGAATTTGTACCTGCTGCTCTACAACAAAAGATTTTTTTTCCCAAGTTGTTCTTTTTTTTTTAAGGAAGCTCAGAAAGGAGAAGTTTCTTGGATTTGATGCCCCAGCTGGAGTGAAATAAGGACTCCTGGGTTCTCAGATTCCTGTTTTCTCCAACAGGATTCCTTGTGTGGGGAAAATCTGATTGGTCTCTGAGTGGCTAAGCAAGACCTGGAAGTTGCAACGGAAGACTTGCCAGTAAAACTCACAACTGCAATTCTTCCAGCATAATTGCACAAAAGGATTTGAGCATTTTTGCTCACACAAATGCAAATTTGCAAGGTCTAGCCAAGATCTTCTACGATGATCTTGTTTGCTAATGTATTTGGTAAAATACAAATACTTTCTATAGCAGTTGGTACTAACCTCTACTGTTGTACTCTGCCCAGGAGCTAGTTCAAAAACAGCAGGACGGATCCCAAAAGGATCTTGTATCACAAAACCAACAGTGGCAACAGCCTAAGTTGTTAAAAAAAAAAAAAAAAAGGAAAAGAAAAGAAAGATTAATAAATTAAATTGATTGGGTGGTTGATTTTAAAATACAGGGTTACCTAAAACAGGCGGTATACTACAACATCACTGTTCTACCTCTTATCGTAATTTTTTTTCACACATCTCAAAAGTATGCAGGTCCTGTATAGGGCTTAATTAGAAGAAATGCTCCGTGTTTTGTAATTACCTTGGTGAAAGCAGGAGGGAAGGTGCTGTGTCCAAAGACACGATAGTGGCAGGAGCACTAATATTCCTGTTCGCAGAACAGCAGCTATGCCTGAGCATAGGAGCTCTGGATGTTTCTCCATGCTTGTGACTCACTTTGAGTTGGAACTGTAAAGCGTTTCAGGAGGGACAACCTGGCACATCAGCTATCCCATCAGCCTTTTCTCCAGCATATAAAATGCCAATCTACCATAAAATGCCAATCTACCAGTCACCTCTTATCTTCTTTGTCCGTATCACTTAGACCCTATTTTGCAATGGAAAGCTAAAGACAGAGCAGTACGGGACTGGACTGCTAGGGTCTACAGGTGCAGCAAGGTGGTATCTTTGGTGAGGAGGGGGAGGGAATTATCACAAGCAATGCTAGAACTGATTGCATTTCTATTTGCTTTAAGGGTAAGATTAAAGTTCAAGCCAGTTGTCCTTTCCCTGATCTATGCCTGAGTTTACCTCATCACTGAGCAAGACATGTTCTTGCAGAGGCAAGCCAGAGCACAAGCAGGAGGTACGGATGTCCAGGGAGATTGGGCCCAAGGATAAATGTGAATGTTTGAGGCAACAGAACAATGCAGATGTCCCCAACAAGGCCTTATGACTTCTGTGCTAATATACCATGATGAGATTAAAGGCCTTCGTGTCAGGGCATCTATACCATACCATGTCCAGTATTTCCCTTCTAATCACTCACCCTGAAATTAGGAGGTGGCCAGGCTTTCTTTGACATTATACAGAACTTCCCAGTGTTAAATCCCTCGTTTCTACACAAAATCGTTGTTATTTTTATTCCTCCAACAAGACAGAAACCACAATCTATTGTGTGAGGCACTGCAACGAGTAACACAGAAAATCAGACTACACAGACAGTGAAGGCTAGCAGCTGGCAAAGCCAGTTCTTAAATAACCCATCAACAACATTACTGCATATGAATATGCTAGGTGCTGCAACCCTAAAAAGCCTTAAATTCTATCCATTTGAAAGTTAAACAGAATGAGGTGCATATTTCTACATTCATCTTACATTTTAACGGTGCTTCCATTTAAAAACTCCATTGAACAATGAGAAAAAATAAGATGATTTTTTTAAAAAAGTTCAGAATAACAGTGTCATGGTTTCGGCTGGGATTTCAACATTCTTCTCATACTATATCCAAAACACAGCACTATACCAGCTACTGGGAAGAAAATTAATTCTATCGCAGCCGAAACAAGGACAAACAGGGAAGGTGACTTTACAAAAAATCAAAGCAAGTTTCTGCAAAAGTTACAGTTGAGGCTAAATATCTGAGAGGTGAATACTGCAGATATGTCATAGCCACATATAATTAATGTAACATTCAATGAATAATAGCATTCAATTCAATTAATTCAATGAATTAATAGCATCAAATATTTATAACTAAAGTGTAATTCCTTAATATTTAGGATATTGGTAATTAGTAGTTAGCAGTTCAGGAATCAACAAGACACAAACCTAGAAAAGTGGCTCCCGCTCACTCCTCTAATAATAAAAATAATTGAGGAAAAATTTGTCAGGATACCATTTTAATAACTGATAAAACCATTATGAGTGAAAATGAGATAGATATCAAAATGTAGAAAAAGCACTGCCAAGTTACTCCACATCTGTTTTGTCACATAAAATTGGAGACAGTCAAATTAAAAAAAATACCAACAAATCCATTTAACTTCAGAGAAACTTAAGAATTGGGCATTACTGACGGGTTAATACTAGAGGTGGTCTTTTAGCTTGGATTGGGATCAGAAGAGGTTCTGATACTTGAGTCTCCACTAATATACAATCTTCATAATCTCCTACATATTCAGGAATAAACTGGACTGTATACTGGCATGTCATCCCAGGAGCAATCATTCCTCCCTTTCCTGGAAATTTTCCTTGGGGAAAAAAAAAAAATGCAGGGAATTAAAAAAATGAAAACCTCCCAAAGTTGGCCTACGTATTTATGATCACATCCCCCTCTGGAAAGGTGCCTGTAAACTCTCCCCCTTTATTGCCTAAGTCAAGCTGATAAAAATGAATGACCACAGAAGGCCTGCCAGTGCAATCTGTGTATGTGTGTATCTTCCACAGAACTCGGAGAAGAATTTTTTGTCTGAAATAAGCTTCTTGTAACTACAGAAAACAGTGAGGAGAAACCTAGAGACATTACCCAATTTTCCTCTGCCACAAGACAATAAGATTTACATGGGAGAATCTAACTTCTAAATATTCCTCCAATGCTGTGACTGAGACACCACAATCTCCTTAGGCAATCTATGCCAGTGCCTGGCTATCCTACTATAGGAAAGATGCATTTTTATTACCTTTCCTCTAACTTAATCTTCCTTGCGGCAACTGAAGTATGCTATTTCTTGCCCTCTCCCCCTGCTGATTTCAATGGACACTACGTCTGTTCCTAGATCAATTTTGGATAAGACTCAATCTAGGTATTCCATGGATATATTTCAATCTAACTTCAAACATTTTAATGTCAGTTAGTCTTCCTGAATTCCTCATTAGACTATTTGAATCCGCTTATGAGTTGCATGTGAATGGTCCTAGAGACAAAAGACAACCTTAGGTCTTTAAAGAACTGAGCAGATAGGTTATTGTCCTACCCAGAGCACTGAGTAGCAGAATCAAACATAATGTCTTTGAAAAATCTTTGTTCAAGAAGATAAATTAGATCTCTTAAGTGTTAACATCTTAAAGGCAGTAAAAATAACCCTTACCTGGGCCAATGGCAAATGCTGAAGTTGAGGGGGGGATAAGTCTTACACGATGACATGTTGAAGTGATGTTCTGCAGCTCTATAGTCATCTTAATTTAAAAAGAAAATAAAATACTCCATTATGTTTATCATCACTCATTATAATGTTTGCAGTTCCCTAGTACTCTGCTAGTAGTAGCTAATTTATCATCACAACCAGCCTAAAAATCTCAGTTTATTAGATAAAGGCTGAATCAGACACTACAAAAACCAAGCAGAGACTGAAAAGGGTCTAATTTTGTTGTCACTGGTTAGTGTGCCAGTGGTGTGTGTGAAAGAGTATCTTAAAGGAAGCTAAAGGGTCATTAATTCAATATAAAGAAGAAACTTGGACTTTTGCTAAACTGCAGAAAGCCAAAAGGTTGGGTGAGATATGTATATCATGGTAGGACATAATGCCCCTCAGTGGCAGAATTAACTCCCTGCAAAGAAGTTCTCACCTCATAAACCTGGCCAACTTCATAATCAGAAAACAAAACAGTAGGTGGATTGGCAAGAAACACAGGAACAAATGAAGTATCACTGAAAGATAAGAAAAAGGAGACACTATCTTACTGCCTAGTTCTTTAAATACTGATAAAATGAGAACCTGCAAAATGTATCCCTTAGCAAAACTGAAACGCCATACAGATATACTTTGTTTCCTAAGAGACTACAGACATTTAGCTCAAAATACCTACATGTAAATGCACAGTAATGCTATAGTGGAGCTCTCTGTGTGCTCCAGCTCAGAAGCAGGAAACTATCTATGGCATACCCTTTATGATCTTCTGCTTTTCTTCTGGCTATGGCTTGTTCCACCTTTTCTTGAGAAATGACAAGAGATTTGCCTCCATGAAGAGCATTTGGTGGGAAAAAGCGGGGGTTCTTCAAGTAATTCTGTTTCTTCTCAAGTTTGGCAAGGTAAGCACGCTCACTTTCTCTCTCTGCTATGCACTTACTGTCTTTCCAGGCTAGCTTCTGTGAGGCATTAGTTTTCTTTGAAAAACAAAGAGATCGTGGTGCAAAATTAAACACAGGAATTTTGAGGATGATGAAAAAGTTATCTGTTCATGTCTCATTAAAGCAACACAGAACTGAAAATTCATATGGGACTATTGTATTTCTCTTTTCTTAACAGGTCCTATAAAATATGTACTGGAGAAAAATCAACAATGCTTTGGTATTTACCCTTTGTTATAGGAACAGCAATAGGCCCTACAGTTCTGCCAGGCTAAAATAAATCTGTAAAATGTACCTTACTTGTCTTTTTAGTCTGGTGGCTAGAGTCTGGAGTTGAAGGCAAAGTTAATGTGCATAAAGACACATTTGGCAGACTACCAGATATTTTCTGTAGGTGTCCAATCCCTGCAGGCATCCGGTCCTGCAAGCCTGAAGAAACATGCTGTTTAAAACTAAATGTCTCTCTGATGTAGCCAGGTTCTGATTTTCCTGCAATTCAAAGAGAAACAGAATTCTGTAAGAGAAAAGCATGCATTATAAGCATTTATTCTATGCATAGGTATATTAATTTATTTTAGTCTTGTTGATGCCAAAAATACACTTTAAATCCTCGAGAATTCATTTATATTTATAGTTTATTTTGCACAAATGAAGCAGAGTGCTTTAATAAGAAAGCTTTTAGAAACGCTAATTAAACAAGCTATACACAAAGAAAGTTATATTACTCTCAGAAAGGTACATTAATCCTGTAAGTGAGTGAGACTTAGAATGCCCTGTTCAGTTTACAAAAACATCTATATGTTGGACTTGCATCAGTCAGAAAATTGACATAAACAGGATGTGCCACTTAGTCCCATGTTCCTATAGTTAGACAACAGAATTGCCACCTCAGAGGAAACTCTGAGATACTAGATTTTTGGCTTTTTTGGAATTAAAATGGAATACCTCCCCCGAATCTTGGAATTTGTGACTACATTGATTGCTCTGAAATATTTGTTTTCACTTGACTGAAAAATTTTATCTTCGCTAAAACCTTTCACCTTGGCTCACACATGAGTAAAAGAAGTAAAGAAGTCTTGACATTGCCCAAAAGATTTTTCTTACTGATCTTCATTTGCAAATTAAACTGATATATTTCCAGAACTGGAAAATTTAAAACCAAAATAAAGAATACAGTTTTATTTCACTGAAAACAGTTTCTACTTTAATGTAACCACTTCCCTTCTCTGTACACAGGATGCAGTCACAGACTTGGGCTAATGAAATTGAATAGAGGAAGAGTAGTCACAATTAATATAGTTTTTGTGCCAGACAGAAAGAACTGTAAACAAATGTGCAACCACCATTAAATTTCATATTTAAGCATATTTAAACTCAATAATCCATTAATTCCAGAGGAAGAGAATTTTTAATTTATCAATTTTATTTTCACAATGTCCCTTTAGTGAAATTTTATGCTTGTAATACTAGAGCCCCTTCTGCATTGGCAGAAAACTAAAAATATACTCAGCTCTGCTACATCCTCCAATGCTTTAATTCTTATAGAGTCTTCTAAAAAGTCTAAATTATTCTCTGCTTTAGAAGTTACCTTTCGGTGCTCTAGTAACAGGTAATTTATCAGTGATATAATCATCAGGGCAGGTTAAATGATTTTTTCTGAGAAGTTCATTATCCACAATCCACCTAAAAGGGGATGCCACTGCAACAGTAAAAAAAAATAAAAATTAAAAAACGCAAAAGCTTAGCCTCTTAAGATACTCTATCTTGATCAATCCAAAGTAATGTTGTCTTTATAACTGACCACCATCAGGTAATATTTCTGGATAGAGAGACAGCCTGGTATTTTAATCCCAAGACTTGGACATGCATCTCCACAATTGTAAATTCAGTTCAAACCCAGCTATGCAGCCATCGGAGAAACATTTAATCTCTGTTCTTTGCTGCTATATATCAAGGTGTGTATGCTTGTAATAAAGTTAGGTGGTAAGCCATTAATTGCAAATTTAATATCTTGAAAACGACCTGGTCGTTTAGTCTCTTGCAGTATTAAACAGATTTTACTCTACCTGAATGTCTGCACAAAATCCTTCAGAGTTGCTCCACTGATGTAAAGCCAAACTAGAAGCTCACTGAGCCTAGTGTCAGTCCTACCAGTGGTTCAGACAAACATTGCACAGATCTCCAGTTTCCATAAGCATGTACTGGGGACAGACAGTATTTCCAGATCCTCACCTGATGGCAATCCCATTTTGTAGAAATCTTCCCCCGCATCTGCCTTCAGCACATTTAGGGCCCTTTCTTCTTCAGCTTTTGCTCGATGCTGGGCCTGAATGATGTTCTCTTCTACTATGTCAGCTTCTGTCAATCGGCACTTATATTCAGCAAGAAGCTGTCACAGGCACAGGTGAATGTAGAGAAATGAGTCTGATTTGAACTGTCACAAATTATTAAAGATCTCCTTGCAGATAAATGTTTTCTATTTGCCTTTGAGAGGTAAATAGAGATAGCCTGGTAGAACATCATTACTTTACAAGCATAAACTGGCCTGCTAAAACACAGTCATTCCTATCATTTAACTTGTGCTGGGTAAGAAGCACTACCCAAGAAAAATGTGTGAAAGGTGAGGAGGCTCTCTCAGGACAAGAGAAATCTCTGCCTTTTACCTTCTGTCGGACAGTAGCAACTGCACTGTATTTTGCCTAGAAGTGTAGGATTAAATTTAAAGTGAATGCTCCCTCCTAGTTACTAGGAAGGTTTCTAAACCTCCAAAATATCCCAGTAGTGATACTTCACTTCTTCTGACATATTTGGATCACTCTGCCCTGTGTGGTTAAGTGCTTTACAAGCACCACTCAAAAAGAAAAATCCTGCCTCAAAGAGGTACCAATGTAAAATAAAGAGAGAATATAGAGGAGGCACAGAGACATAAAAGACCAACACCAAGAGAAACAGATAGACATCGCTCTCAAGAGTCTGTAGCCTCACTGGACTTTCTGTAGAACTTTTATGTAACAAGGTTTAATCTTTTGGCTCATTTAATAGAATTAAATATTTCATTTAATAGAATTAAATAATTCAATTTAATTTTTTAAATCAAAAGGGTAGGATGCATCTTAGCTAAAAATGAGTTGCTTCCTCCTGTCCTGCTCATTCTGGGATCCCTCCACTGTCAGATGGATTGTGTCCTAAAAGTGCCTGGTTTTGAGGGTTTTTCTTTCCTTTTTCTGATGATAGAGAGCCTTGGGTGACTAGGTCAGCTGTAACATACATGTTACAGACATGTACTGTTAGTTGAAATGAACCTTATCCAAGCAGAAGTACTCCCATTTATTACTCAGACCACACTGTGTCATACATTCACAAATCACTCAAAAGCAATACAAAACTTCAGATTTTTCACGTCTGATAACCTTTGAAGAGGGTATGAAGGCACAAAATGGAAGAAATACCTGTTGCTCAAGTCACCAGCAGTAGCCTCTACTTTTATACACCGACAATAGCTATGAGAGCAATGATTAATACAAGTATTTTGCATTTCTACTGTTGATTTCACCCGAGATTCCCAAGCAGCGTTGCAAATGCTAATGGGTTCCATGTCATAGCGCACCACCAAGGTAGGCGCAGATAAATAACATTTACAGCATCTGGTTTAAAAATGCAGCACAGGAGAATACTTTATTGCAAGATAGGAAGTCTAGTACACTGACCAGCAGGGGCAAAGCTGTCAGCCAGTAGAATAGACATTTAAAGGGCCACTGGTTTTACTGGTTGTGTGTCAGAAAAGACGTCCAGAGCTGAGAACATCATGAAGGAGCATGTGGTGAATATTAATTTATATGAAAGGTACTGTGGGAAACTTGCTCCAGTAAATTTCCATTAAAATGTCAGTTCTAGGATCACCCCCCTGCCTTTTTTTTTTTTTTATTTTACAGAAGATCTGGAAATTACAAAGTAGCAATGAAAGCTGAACAGAGCTCCAAACTCTGACTTGGTTTTGACTTGTACCTTCTGTAGCTCCTCCGTAAAACTCTCGTGATAAACGTTGTCTCCTCCTCGGGATTTGATCCAATTCCTCTCCATGTCCACCCCAATAACATCTCCAGTGTACAGGTCCTCAAAGGTGCCAGCCAGCAAGTGGGAGATGTCCTGAGGAAGGAAAAATGGGGATGTTGGTGTTTATGGCCTGAGACGGGATCAGAGGAGATCCTAGGGCGAGAGTTGTGCGTGCAAACAGCTGGAATTACCAAAACGAGGAGGGAAAGGGCTGGGAAAAGTACCCGGGAAGGACACCAAAAGGGGACACGCTGTGTGTACACACGTGAACACCGAGGTGTGGAGGTGGTACGTGTGTGTGCGTGTAGACAAGATTGTGCATGCACACAGTGTGTCTGTGCTGGCTGGCTGTACGTAAAGGTGATGGTGGCGGGCACGGTTGTGTGTGCACACACAGTGTGTGCCATGGTTCATGCAGGCGGGTGTGTGTATGGGGCTATGTGAGGGTGTGTGTGTGGGGGGGGTGTGTGTGTGTGAGAGATACAAGCACTGTGCAGGGTGTGTGAGGGCGTGTGCATGCGTGTGTGCCAGGCTTTGTGCAGGG